>WEKY01044897.1:0-11034 GCA_013390045.1 Picathartes gymnocephalus | reverse complement strand
GGGCCGGGGGGCCCCGCCCCCGGGGCCGCCCGCGGCGCCCGCCGCTCCATGGCACAGGCGCGGTCGCGCTGTCCCTGCAGCCCGCGGCAGGAGGAGGAGGAGGGGACGGGAGGAAGAAGAAGAAGAAGATGCCGGGGAAGCTGAAGGTCAAGATCGTGGCGGGGCGCCATTTGCCGGTGATGGACCGCGCCAGCGACCTGACCGACGCCTTCGTGGAGGTTGGTGGCGGGGGGAGCGGGATGGGCGCGCCGGGCCCGCGCGGCGGAGGCACCTGCCGGGCCCGTCCGGCGCCTCGGGACTGCCGGCAACCAGCGGCAGGGCGAGGGGATAGCGCCCTGAGCTGCACCGGGGCGGCGCTAGGTGGGACATCAGCAGGAATTTCTGCACGGAAGGGGTGGTCGGACACTGGAACGGGCTGCCGAGGAAGGCGGTGTGGGCGCCGTCCCTGGAGGTGTTTAAGACTGGACGTGGCGCTCCGTCCCGTGGTGTGGTTGTTATGGGGGTGGTCGGTCATAGCTTGCACTCGGTGATGTCAGAGGTCATTTCCAACCTAAATGATTCTGTGCTTACACAGACGTGTTGTAAGGAGGATGGAGAAGTAATAAAATCATCTTTAAATCCGTTGTATTGCTGAGTATATGAGTGGTTGTACAGGCTTTACTTTTAAGGCCAATATTTATCTTTTCTTTTAAAACGTTTGAAGCATTATAATATTTTCAAAGGAGGCTTTTAGTCAACAAATATTTAATATTATTTGCCTGTTTAAATCACTTTATTGCACCCAGAGTATCTAACTTAAACCTTCTGTGCAGTCATGTAGTTACCAGGCAATATGTAGGGCCTTTCTCAGGAAGGGATTGTGAAATAAGTTGAAGTGCAAAATAAGTGGAATTATTTAAGGCCCAGGTTGAATGGGGCTCTGAGCAACGTAATCCAATGGGTGACATCCCTGCCCATGGCAGAGAGGTTTGAATGAGATGGACTTGAGGGTCCCTTCCAACGCGAGCCTTTTTATGATTTCTGTTATTTCTCTTACATGATCCTTACGTTTTTTGATTCATTTTTTCCCATATGGATGACTTAGACCATTTCAGAAGCATTCCGTGGGTTCAGGAATCATACTCTCAGAAAAATCAGAGGTATTTTAAAATGATGTGCTGTGAAAATGTGTGTCTTGTACCACAAATAGTGATTGAGATGTGCCACAAATAAGTGATTGAGGTTGGCACAATACTAGAATTAAGGCAGGAAGACAGAATGCCTTTCTAGACCTGTATACACTGAAAGATATGATAATATTAATATAAAAATAAGTTTGAGGTATAAAAGTCGTGATTTCATTTGGTGCTTAAAAATTTGCTTGACATTAGACTCTAAGGGCATTGCTTAATGGGAGAGTAAGCTGGTAGTAAAGTGAAGATGTATTTCAGCTTTTCAGTGGAGCTGAAATAGTACATCATTCTATTTTATTACATGAGACTTAGCATTTCACTGTTTTGTCAGTTGTTTCATTGGTCAGGTTTTAATTTTAAAAAGTTTCTCTTGTAGGCTGCCTGTTACTCCAGTTTAAAGTTACAACAACTCTGTTGCTTGCTACTAGGAGACAGGGAAAACAGGACTAGGAAATACTGTCCACTGAGTTTCATTTGGCCTGTTTTTGCTCTGTGTTAGGAGAAGCAGCTCTCCTCTTCTGTGTGTTACTTGTTCCCAACCCTGCTGTCCATGTAGCAAAGTAGATTTTTGAAATCCATGTAGTAAAATACTAGTGTAGCAGAAAAGGAAAATAAAAATTTTCATCAAGATCATTTTGCTTAGCTGGGTTAACATGCAGTTCCATGAGTGCCTTGGCACAGATAAGGGTATAGAAATACACAGATGTGGGCCTTGCTTTTAGGATTGTTACTTGACAACAGTGTGGAATAATTTCCCTTTCCATTTGTGGAGTAGGCAATACAGCAGGTGAGATTTATTTCAAAATAAATTGACCTTGAAGCGATTGTTTTATTTTTCCGTGTGAGATTGCTAAAATACTTTACAATGTATTTTTCCTTAAATAAAAATGAAAAGCAGATGTTAAGGTTCTAGTTGTTTATTAACCTTAAATTTCCTTGTTAGGTATTGCAGTATAAACTTAGAACTAGAAAAGAAAATGAGAAGAGACTTAAGAGCTTTTACTTGGCTCAGGTTATGCAAAACTTGGACTTCACTAGCATGAGCACAATGATCCTTGTCCCAACTCAGATTATTTTGTTACAATTTCTTCCATAAATGTGGTTTTAAATTTGCACAGTGGACAGCAGTGTGGTGTTTTATTATCTCTGCAAGCTTCAATGAACTAGCTGCAGTGCTGGGGAAATTCAGTTATAACTGCCGGGAGCTGATCTACTCCCAAGATAACACCTTAAAATAGGTTGGGTGGAGCTCAGGACTGTTGCATCCTGGCAGCTTCTAGAGTCAGAACTGGTATTTAATTGGTAGCTCCCTTACAGCCAGTGCTAACATCACTTTATTGTACTTAAGCAAATGCAAAATCTCTTCAGAGTTGGGATACCTGTGGAAAATAATCACTAGGTTATTGAAATGTACGAAGTGGTCACTTAATACTGTCTTGAGCAAAATTGTTAAAATAATTACAGCACAGTTTCCAAATCCAGGCCTAAATTTAGCTTCCAAAATGCATTTAGACTTTTTAAAAGATAATAGCTGTCAAAATCTGCCCGCTTCTAACTCCAACATTTCTTTTCTTTCAGCCTACTCATTATTTTCCTTAAGAATCTTGAATATATTTAAAAATGTAACCTTGAGTATTTGTAAGTTCCATCAGATACTTGATACGAGGTGAAGTGCTCATTTTTTTGAGAGGCAGCATTCAGAGAACTTCAGGTGTTTGTAAATGGTTTGCAATGAAAGCTGCAGTGCCAGAAAGCCTCTCACATGGTGCTGTGTGGCTTCCTGATGTACGGAGCATCACAGAAATTAGGTTTCACTTTAAAAAAGCAAACAAGAAACCTCCAGAAAACCCAAATGGGCTTATCCTGAAATTGATGCCTGTGGAGACCATATGGCTAGTGCTGAAATAGGTTGTTGCGTGGTTGAAGGTGAAATAAGCAATAAAAATATGGAAAATATTTAATTTTTAGTAGTCCTCTCTCTATATATCTCAAATGCAGTTTGTTTTTATATTTATTTTATCAATAGTCTGTGAAGCTGATTGAGAAATCCTAGAGAGAAGAGTAATAGGTCATAAACTATCAACATTTAGAATGTTTTTCCTTATAGAAGGCAAGGAGGATATGCCAAGTGACTTTGAATAGCCAATATAAGTGATATTTTTGCCTCTCAAATGAGTGAGGAGGAAGACAAACAATTTTAGTGGTATGATAGAGTGAGAGAGATTGAAAATGTCATTGATACATGGATACTTATATAAGTAAATTGATTTTAAAAGCCACTCTCAGTGAAAAGAAAATGATTTGTTGGCGTATGTATTTGAAATTATTTGCATATGTCAATTAAATGAGTTTCAAAGTTTTTTATTAATATTTGTAATTGATAATTGAATGTTTGTATTTTTAGGTGAAATTTGGAAATACAACATTTAAGACAGACGTGTATCCCAAATCACTTAATCCTCAGTGGAATTCTGAGTGGTTCAAGTTTGAAGTAAGTATTTTTTAAGAGTTTGCTGGTAACTATATAGACACTCTGGTTTAGCTACCCTTAATGAAATAATTGCATTTCAAGCAGAACATGAGTTTTGAGCACTGAAGTGTATTTGTGTTTAAATACACAGAGGCTTTTCAGCAAACCCAGCTCCAGTCAGACCTTGTTTGCTAAAGGCATCTCATTGGCCTTTTAGGAGTGTTTGTGAAGACAAAAGCTGGCTTTAAGTCGGATCCAACTTAAATGTTGTTCTGTTAAGGAAGAGAATACTGCAGTGAAGCTGGGGGGAACGTAGCAGGGGTTAGGCTTTTTCAGTACAGTTATCAGTACGGGTATGTATAAATAAATACATATATATAAAGGTACAGGTAGTCTTGTGGGGTTTTTTTAATTTTGAGCAAGGAAAGTTAATTGGTATTTGAAGTCTTACATTTGGTTGCAAAGATAATGCACTTGTCAAAGGAGAAAATGGAAAATGCCTACGTGAAGATTACAAAATAAAGAGCTTGGACAACAACTATTGGACACTCTCTTCCTCTTTCCTTATGTAATAATGAGGGCACTCAGTATTTTCCTGTAATTGCTTGTTGCTTTCCAGGATCTCATTTGTTGATGTCTTTTGACATTATGCCCTGAACAAGTGTTTACATGTTTCTTTTTTGTTACTACATTTTTTTACTACTTAAGGAATGAGGGTGATGTTTAGAATAAATTAATTATTAGAACACTTGAATGTGTAGTTCTGGTTCATTTACCGTGCTCTAAGGCAGTATCACAATTCTGCAAACACGAGTCATCCCAATGCAATTAGCAAACTTAATTCTTGGTTTGTGACATTCAACACAAAAAGTTGTGAAATGTCTGTCTTAGTCCTAAAAGACAAGAGTTGTTATCTGTAGATGGATTACTGCATTTGTTTAGGAAATTGCATATGAATTTTTGCTGCAGCCTGTGTAAAATGCCTTCTTTTAAGCGACTGGCCAGTGATGAGAACACCATAATCTTAACTCCAAAGGATAATAGTCCTCTGAGGTATTTCATCTTTAACTAACTTCCTTCCGTCCTTCTTTCCTTCTCCCAGTGATAGCTCTGTTTCCTGAACCTCACTAGTCTCTGAAGAATGAAATCAAAATGAGTGAATGTGTTGTTCAGCTTCAGAAAACTGAAATTACAGATTTATCTGTGTCAGGTCACTGTTCATAAGTAACTTTCTTCTGTGTTTGTTTTTCAGCAGTGTTTCCCTGGAGATTTTTAAATACTCAGATTCCGTGTTAATATTTGTTTTCCAGGTAGATGATGAAGAGCTCCAAGATGAGCCTCTTCAGATCACAGTTCTTGATCACGATACATACAGTGCCAATGATGCCATTGGCAAAGTGTACATAGATATTGATCCTCTGCTCTATAGTGAAGCAGCCACCGTTATTTCAGGATGGTTTCCAATTTATGATACCATTCATGGTAAGATTTGCTAATTTAAAACAGTCTTGTTTAAAATGTAATTTGCTTCTTATAATCTTGTAAGCTGTCTTCAGAAATTTGTAATAACTTTAGCTTTGGAGTTGGAAAATCTTTCCTGGCTTTTTTTTTTTTCCTTATTTTCTGACATGGGAAAATTTCCGGCATGGGAGTTCAGACTGGTACTTGGCACAATGCCTTCCATAGGACTTGTGACAAGTGGAAAAAAAATCCTATCTAGTTACTGCAAAATGCAGATTAAAAAAAATAGACTCAGACATATTTGTCCAATTACCATGTGTTTGCTGAACAAATGTAATTTTGCTGGAGTTACTTGAAGAGTGCCTTCCTGGCATTTGGGATAAACTTCAATTGACATGAAGGGACAAGGATGTGAGACATCTTCAACAGGATGAAATTCCTTTTCCCTGCAGTAAGTGCTCTCAGTGCTAGGTGGATTTCATCAGAATGTTTTGAAGGTGAAAATGAGAAAATGAAGTTCATGATATTTTTGCTTTTGATTTTAATGAAACAGCTTTTGTCTCAGAGAGCCAATGTCAGTTTAGAGCAATTAACTTGCTGCTTGAATACCTTAGTGCACAACATGTCTGCGGTTGCAATTATCCCCCTCGTTCGTTATTCAGGGGAATTAAATGACCTAATAATGTTAAAAGCTAATTATAACTCATTGTTGGGAAATAATTAATGCTGTTTACCAGATGCTCATCATAACTGATGCAAAGTATTTTTTGCATTTAAACCAGTTATAACGAACAGAAATATTGAGAAATATCGCATGTGGTTTTTTCATTACCTTTTTATCCTGTGCACATTTTCCTATCACACATTTTCTTCTGGAGCTCAATTATGCAAACACTTGTTTCAGGATGTGTACAGCTGGTAGATTGGAGAGAGTTAGATTTCTCTTCATTTTTCCAGATATTTTACAGCTTTTTTCTATTTAAGTAAAATTGGAATTCTTATATTTTTATGCTGATAGCACTAGACTCCAATTATCTTGGCTCTTGGCAAACATTAATTGACGCTTCCTTAAAAAATAATAAATACAATGTTCATAAATTTGTATTAAAGTTTTTTTCTTTCACCTCAGCATGATTGTTTGTGAAAATATATAACCCTGAGGCATTTCCTGTTATAGTAACTGAAGGCTTCTTTCTGTTGGCATTTTGGAAGGGAGATGCGGCTGATTTTATTGCAGTAATATCTGAGTTGAACAACAAATCCAGTGCTGCTGTTTCAGTCTCATATACTGATGCAATACAGGCTTCTGAAGACACCAGAGATCAGACTTATCAAGAAGTTTAGTCCTCAATATGTCAGAACCTATAATATGTGAAATGATTTTGTTACTGGGTGGGGAAAAAGAAGAAAAAGCTCAGAACAGGAAAGTAGAGAAGTCAAAAAGGAATGGTTCTGTGTTAGAAAATATTCCATTTCCAGTAAGGTTTAATCATAGTTGAGAATTAAGCTTTGTCTAAAAGGTCTATAATATCTTATTTTTTATATATATTTCTTGTCACAGTTAAAGTGTTTTGCAGACACTTCCTGTGCCATTTCGTGGTTCTAGAAAGAACCATAAATCTTTCTCCTTGGCTTGAACTTCTGAGAGGAGCTTTACTGCAATTTTGAAATTGTTTCAGGAGGAAATTCAGCAGAGAGAGCTCCCTGCAGCAGAGGCCACTGCAGCATCAAGAGGCCGATGGCTTCTCTTTCCCCAGTTCCATCTTTCTTATAAAGTCCTGTTTGGTGCACAGAGGCATTTGAGGAGTGGTGCTTTCATTGCTGCATTCTCAAAGGCTTGCCAGAACTAGAAACTTCCTCTCAGTCAGTGTCTGCAGCAGACCTGAGAGACAAGGATATGGCTTCCTGCTCCTCTGGCATTAATTACTAATAATAGGAAATAATTTATAGGTCTAGTTTTGTATTCACACAGTTATATTGTTATAACTTCTGGTATTTCATGGTTTTTTATTGATAGGTATACGTGGGGAGATCAACGTGGTGGTGAAAGTAGATCTCTTCAATGATTTAAACAGATTTAGGCAGTCATCTTGTGGAGTCAAATTTTTTTGCAGTAAGTAGAGGAAAAAAAGTTTATTTGAACAAAAAACTTTTTCCCTCCTTTCCTTTCTTTGCCTCTTCTGTTGGTCTCCCTTCTCTTACCAGCTCATTGCATAAACCGATGCAAAATGTATGGAATTGTTTAGTTTGCTTTTCTTTTTAAACACATTTTTACTGTTCATATTTCAAAACAATGTAAATAACTGATGGGATTTTTTAATCTTCATAAGTTGCAATTCAATGCCTGTGCATACACACGTGGTGTTATTTTGGATCCATATCCTTTTAAAGAGGCACAAAGTGAAAAGGTTTCATAATGGTACATACTGTAAGTGGTACACTGGACAGTTACCTTATCAGGCTTCCACAATCCCACAAGCAAAGCTGCCTGGGTATGTCCACATTTTCAAAAATAATTGTCTGGAAAACTTTTTGAAATAATTTTTGTGTGTAATTTTATGTTTTCCTTGCTATCCTTGGCTCATAGACCTATCTCTTACATCTTTTATGCATATCTTTTTTAATAGCTACATCTATTCCGAAGTGCTACAGAGCAGTAATAATTCATGGATTTGTGGAAGAACTTGTAGTTAATGAGGACCCAGAGTACCAGTGGATAGACAGAATCCGTACTCCCAGGGCATCGAATGAGGCTCGCCAAAGGCTCATTTCACTCATGTCAGGTATTAAACGCATGGGCTGCAATGGTTATTGCTACTTGTAAAAATGTTCAGGGTTTAAATAAATGCCTTGCTTAAGATTGCATATGAGTTTTGTTGTTAATTATGTTGATTTTTTTCAGTTCACAGTGTCTTCTGTTTCTGAGGATTATGTATTTCTAACTGATGGACAGTGTGGCTGGTTTTTATTTTTTTTCACTCCTTGGTGAGGCCATGCTGCTGCATAATTTTTTGGTTGCTTTTAGCAAGGTCAAAGAAACCTGTGAAACTTTTTTGAAGATGTTCTTAACCCATATGAGGAGTATCACTTGAATTTTGACTCAAACAATTAAATTAATGAACTTCACCCTCGACGTGCCGGGAAACCCCAATCGCAACCAAAAGCCTACTGAAAAGCAAGAGTAGTGGGGTAAAAACCTCTGAAATTACATGTTGTTTTGGCAATCAGAATGGATTTGGAGAAAAAAGAGAAAAGCTGTGTAAGTCGTTGGTGTCACACAATGTTAGAGGAGACAGAAGTTATGACCAGCTCCTTGGCCTAGCTCTGTAGGATTGGATTTATTACCTGTTCTGCTGACTTGGTTGGCACTCCAAAAGCAGAGGCCAAAGACCACCAAAGAGAATAGAAGTTCACTGAAACTATGAGCTGTTTACCTTTTGTTTTGTAGGTGAATTGCAGAGGAAGATTGGCTTGAAGGTGCTTGAAATGAGAGGAAATGCTGTTGTTGGTTATTTGCAGTGTTTTGATTTGGAGGGAGAGTCTGGACTCGTCGTGAGAGCCATAGGAACAGCCTGCACGTTGGATAAATTAAGTAACACATCAGCATTTTTACCTGCATGTAACTCCCCATCCAAAGAAATGAAGGAGTAAGTATGAATTAGTAGCTTGTAGGGGAAAAAAGTTTCACCTCTCTTCTTTTCATACTCATTCAGTTTTTCATAACCAATGTGATTTCTTTTTTTCCCCAGAATTTGTTTTTCTTTTGTAGTTTTATTTGTCTGCAACCCAGTTTTATATTCCACAATTCTGAAATGTTTTAGGTTTGATGACTTGTTATTTCAGTAGAAGCTGGAGTGGTAATTCTTACTTTGGATGACTTTCTTTGAATTTATGTAGCAATAGTACTGCATATCCTTGGCTTGTGATCCACCAGTTTAATTAGTTCTGCTTTGATGCTGTGTTCGTGCAATGAACATTTTTGTGAGGACCTCTCACAAATATATCTTTGTTTCAAGTTGAAATGTTTATGAGCATATAAGAGAAGATAAATTTTGAATTCTGATGGTTCTGTCAGTGATTTAGACAGTGATCCCAAAGAAGTCACATCTTTTATTGTGTGCTTTGCATTTTACTGTTGTAGAACAAGTAGGGCTATGGCAGAACAGGTAGACAGTGAACTTGCAGAGAAATCTTTGTACAATGAGAAGTAAAATTTTGTGATTTTTGTCATATGTACTGCAGCACCAAACAGTTTGAATGCAATATTTTGATATGCATACAAATTAATAGAAATATACTTGCAGTCTTCTTCAAACTGTTGGTACTTTTTTGCTTGGATAAATTAGTTATTTTCTCTTTTGTAGAGCAATCCAGGAAAGAAAAAAACTGCACCAAGAAGTGTATTATATATCCTGTTTCTAGATGTATTAATTGAAGTAGCCATTTTCATTAACTGTTGTGTCACTGCAATAGAGATGAGGCATTTTTGTTGTGCAGACATCAATTGCTCTGCAAAATTTTGCAAAATATGAACTGACTTTTAAAAATTCCTGATTTCTATTTCATGGCATAGCTTGTTTGGCTTGTCTTGATTTTTAAAAATTGCCTTTAAAAGAACTTCTGGATACAGTGCAGTATAGAACAACAGCATGCTATTTAAAAACAAAAAAGGTAGACCTGGTAATTATCAACTTAAAAAGTGCCCATAAATAAACCAGTGGCTTTCACTCTGCAGCAAAATGTGGAAATTGCAGTTCCCAAATTACCTGTGTTCAACTCAGTGAGGGATATTGTCTCAGCACAAAAAATGGGAATATTTCTCTAAGGCAGCAAAATCAGCTAATTAGATTCTTCTTATTCTTGGCTTTACTAACTTGATGGCCTGTTGCCAAAAATCAATGATGCAGTCACAAGCAAGTGCTTAAGCTGTTCCTTTCCCTTCTTTTATTTCATCTGGACTCTTGCATGTTAGGAATTAAAATTCTTAGAGTAAGAGATCTCCTCTAGCTAAACTTCCCTGAAATCATTGATAACATAACTTTGCAACCTGTTTGTATGTATTGTTTTCTTTTCTTCCACCTTGGCTGCAAACTCTCTCAGGTCTCCGCTGGTTCATCCGCCAAGCCATGGATGCCGCTCGACTCACAACAGCCCAATTCACACTGCTACTGGCTCACGACTTACTCAGAACTTCTCTGTGTCTGTTCCCACTCTCATCTACACTGGTACGAGACTGCTCACACTCCAAAGCTGGGGAGAGGCAGCCCACAGGCACAGTGGTCCCAAAGGGCAGGCAGGCAGGCAGTGTAGGCAGGTACCACCCATCTTTCCTCCCTCATTTCCTCATGGACACACCTTCTGTTGTCAGGGAAGAAGCACCCAGGGTGCAGCAGCTCAAAGAGATGCAGAATAGTTTCTTGGAGATGCCTCGGAGTCTCTTCCACAAAGCCACGCTCTTCACTTTAACATGCTCTCGCTTCCTGTGGAATTAAGTAAAAAAATAAGGTGATGTAACTGGGAAACATTGATTTGAGCTCGTAATTGCTTTCAAACATAATTCAGATACAGTAGGTTTTAAAATGGTTCCAGGAAGGGTCTGTGCCATTTGTGGAAGAGATGGTTTTAGACAGCAGGTAAGTCAAGCTCTGCATAAGTAAACTGTTTGTCAATAGAGTTGTTCCCTTAAAAATTCTCCTCTTTGCTCTGTTTTTAGCTGTGGCATGCTGCTGATGCTATAGGATAAGGAAACATACCTTTTTTTTTAATCTTAAAATGCATATGTGTATATACATAAGTGTATAAATATGTATAAACACAACTATAATTTGAAATCATTTTTTCTTTCTTAAACTAACTCAAAGCATTGTGTATTTGACCAGATTTTTGAACCATAAACTTTTCAATTTTTTTATTTTGCATATATATATATAT
>WEKY01044896.1:4606-27529 GCA_013390045.1 Picathartes gymnocephalus | reverse complement strand
GCAGGCTGTACGGGTGCTGCTGCCACGGGTGCACCAGGCTTCGCCTGAACTGCCACAGCTGACACGAAAGGCACTGCGGGCATTCTCAGCATCTCGGGCACCCTGGACACAGCCAGAACTGGCCGCGCATGGGACAACTGTCACAGCGCTGCAGCCGCTTCCGTCGTGTCTGGCAGAGCACAGGGCTGGACTGGCGTGGGGGCCACCGCGGGAGGGGCAGGTGGAGCAGACAGTAACGACTGCAAATTCACTGCGCTAGGCAGTGCGGCCAGCCCAGCGCAGCCCCCTGACATGGGCTCTGAAGCAGCCATCTGCAGTAACCTCGCTGCAACTCGCAAAACAAAAGAGTCGGGCAGTTGGATATCTCCCCCGTCCTGCTGTGCTACGTGCACTTCCGCAGTGTGGCCACAGCCATGCACAGGCTGACTGCGTGCAGGTGCAGAAGTGAGCTGCACCTGTGCCAGCTTTGAAGCGGGCGCAGCCAGAAGAGTAGGTGGTTTTACTGAAAAATATCCATATCCAGCCTGTGCCACGGGTTGAAATGTGCCAGCTGAAACAGGCACTGGTGGCATCAACGGTGAACATGGCGATGGCAGTCTTGGTGATGCAGGAACCAGTACCGGCGAGAACAGAGCAGGCCGGGGCAATCCTGCAGGGAGGGGCAGTGCTGTTGGGAGCACAGGCAATTGCGGGGGGAGAAGCGGTGGCACTGATAGCACTGGGGCTGTCTGAAGCGGAGAAGACGCTGTAGGAATGTTGGCTCCTGCTATATCGGGAGAAGGCAGNGAATGTTGGCTCCTGCTATATCGGGAGAAGGCAGCAGTGGAGCCGACCCAAGTGAAGGAGCCGCGGGCACGAATGGCGGAGGACTCCGTTTGTTGCTCTGCCATCCCCATGTGCTCCGTGGGAGACCCGGAGCTGTGAACATCAGCCCCAGCTCCTGCTGTGTCAGGTGAAAACAGCGACGAACCCAGCTCAATAGCGGGGGACAGAGGAGCCGTTGGCACAGATGGCGGAGAGCACTCAGCCAGCCCCATCTCTTGTACCAACATAACCTCAATCTGCTCTACAGCAGAACCGGATGTGTTTTACTCTCCCGCGGGCCCTGCAGTCTCCAACGGGGCTGGTGACAGCTTGCCTGGGCAATCAGCAGGTTTTTCCACACTCAAACAACTGGGACTCCACCATACTTCCCTCCTCCTCACCATCAGAGCTGAGGAAGGAACCCTCCCAGCTTCCATAGATTTTCCAGTGTAGTAAGAGCTCAAATAGAGTGCTCCAAGTAATAGACAGGCCAGATACGTCTCCATCACCCAAGTCCAATGCATGCATTAGACTATAGCCCAACATTCGCCACTCATGAATATCGAATACAGTGTCCACGTCTAGCAAAAAGCCATCATCACCAGCCCATTGCAATAAATCTGACAGGGCAGCATCTGACATGGGAGAGTTCCGGAGAGCTAGAAGGTCCCTCCATGTCTTAGAGACAGGATTATTATTGTTACCGTGCTGTACTCCCATGTTTTCTAATGTCTCAGTCCACTAGAGGTCCAGTTCCCCGTTCCCAAGGGGCGGGGGGTGGGACGGAGAGTTAGCAGAGAGTTCCAAAGTCCGATACAAGAGAAGGTCAGTAGATGCAATACACGTCAGCTGGCCATCAGTTGTAGTTGCAACCCTGCTATCAAGCAGGGGAAACAAGACAAAACTCGTAAAATGCAGATCAGGCTCCACCTAACTTTATTTGAAAATCACATGTCTTTTATAATCCCTCTGTACTATTGGTGTTGTACTATTGGTTAGAAAGATGAACACACTATACAACTATTGGTTAACTAATAATAGTTTTATCACACCAGCTGCAAGAACATGTTTTCATAGTTTTAGAAACTGTTTTATAAACACCTCTAGCAAAACTGTGAGAAAACTTTCTCTCTTGCTGAAAACATGCCTGAGTTCTTTACTCAGGCTTTTGCTGGCGTCCACAAGTGTTGATATTCTGGAGATATGTTGGATGTTGGGAATTTTTGTGCATGTCCATCATTGGCTTTTGAAGAACACTCATGGAGTGCTCCTGCTTTTCCTTGCCTCATGGCATGTCAATGTATGAAAACCTGTAATGCAGGCTGGTGGCTATTCTGCTCTCTCTCTTTCATGTTGGTGAGCCCACAATTAAATTGCTGTATTGAATGCTCCAGCTAGTTGAGCTTTTTCTCTTACTCTGTGATTACATGCTTTCCCTTGCTCTTTCTCCCTGGTTAACTACCAATACTCTGTATTCTCTGTTTGTGTTTATGTTTTCTTAGAACTGCTCAAATTGTTTCAGTTCTCTGCTTGAAGGAAGTAGCATAAAAGATCTGTAACTGGAAATCCAAATAAATATTTGAGGAGAGGAGGATTATAGTTTCACATTTCCTTGGCACTGCTCAGTTCCTCAGGTTTCCAAAAATATTTAACCTAAATTCTTCTGAATTTCTGTAACTTGATGACCTTTGACCCTTCCCTTTAAGTGACTCTGATTTTGGCTGAAGTACCATTTAGAGGCTTACAGTCTTTGATGACAAACATGCAGGTTTGTCTTGGATTTTCACACTTGTTTTCTAAAATGCCAGCAGGACACTTCTCTCTGGTAGGATCTCCAGGCTTGTGATGTTGGAACACTTCTCCTTTCTGAGGTCGTTAAGGTTGATATTGCTTTGCAGCCTGCATATGCCCTGGGGCTCACTTACTCTATTGTCTATACCAGCTGCAGTTTGTGCCTTAACACCTTGCAAATCTTTCATTCCATCCAAATTACCAACTCTGCTGTGTTCTGAAGTATATTTTGGGGTCTGGTCAAGGGAGGAGATAGAATCACAGGGTGGTACATGGAGAGAATTGATCAGGTGAATTGCTCTATAGATTGAGTGGGGGAGGATGTTTGACAGTGCCCAGATTGTCTTACCATCAATCACATTCAATGTTAACAAATAGCAAAATGTGGATGAGAACAGACTTCCTAGTAAATGTAATATGTGAACTTTGAGGCTTCTGTAAAACTATCAGAAATGTTTAACTCCTTTTCTTGCCCATCTGTTTTCTTTTCCTTTTGTTCCCTGCTGAAACCAGGTCCTGTGTTCAAACTGTTTTGCTTACCAAAGGGTGTTTGTTACTCTTGGCACATTTGCTTTCACTATCTTCGTGTGCCTATGCTAGGATATACTTTAACCTAAACCTGGCCTTCTTTTTTTCACTTACATCTGTGTTCTTCTACTGCTCCACTGCTTGTCCTAAAGCTGCAGTAGTTCTGTTCTCCCTGTCCTTTGACCCTCACAGTGTCAAGTAGTGATTAGGCCCTACGTATCTTATGTCCTTCAGCAAGTGATTAGTGGAGAAGCTGTATTTTAGAGGATTTATTGCAAAAATCCATCTGCGAAAGACTAGCCAGCAGACCTTACCATTGCTTTAAACATCTACTTGTTAACAACATGAACCTGTACACCAGGAGGGACCAGAGAAGCATCATCACACGCTGATAGGATTATACATCAAAATTGCTGAGTACCTTCAACTGTTGCTGTGTGGCCCTCTCAGATTTTCCAGCAAATTGATAAGTATATGTTGAAATACAACTGGAATTAATGTGTGCAGCCGTAGTAGTTTATTGCTTCGTTTTATCACCCATTTCATAGCATCTAGACTTTGATGCTTTTAATTAGCTCAGATTAAATACTCCAGTGGTACCACCAATGGCAAGCAGATCAGGAGTGTAAACAGTTACATGGGCTTTTTTTATGAAGCAACACACACATATACATAATGTACACACATACCTATACTTCTCTTGACGTAAGACTTATGAGCACACTTGGGTCTGCTGACCCTACGTATTCGCTTTATTCTGGACTTTTTACAGCCTTCTCATTGCTCTTGCAGGCAGCACTGCACATCTAGACTTTGATGTTTTTTTTATGACACTCTTATCCTCTAATTAACTTCATTAATTTTGCAATTAGTGAAGTTAATTAGTGGTTAAAAATGCTATATAAAACTTCAAAGTTTGCATTTTAATCATAGTTTGTATTAAAAATAATTCTCACACGCTTGATTACGAAACTCAATGCAATTAGCTTAGACTGGGTCATGTGATATTAAAACTGGCTTTTTTCTGTATCTTTCCTAGCTAGTTAGTTGCATTTTTCACTGACAATTATTGAGGCTTTTTCTGGTATCTGAAAATGCAGCTACAGAGAAAAGGCAGTGTATAAGACAAAAAAAAAAAAATTGATCATGGTATGGCTGAGTGGAAGTTAGGTTTTAGTTTGGGCAGGTAGAGAAACAAGTTGGAAAAGGGGCACGTGAAAATACTAAACAAGTCCACCATGACCAGTGAGTGATACATGTGGGAACAATACTGGACTACTAGCTTCCCCTCCTTTGATGAACCATTTTGGAAGAGCTCTGGTCCAGGTTATACTGACTGTGTCAGCCTGACCATGATCCACTGTGTAAACTTTAAGTGCATGGTAAAGAAAATCTGCTTGCCTAAGGGCTGCCAAGAGTGTGTGTTGAAAAATGAAAGCAAAGAGGACAAAATCCATGTCCATCCATGAAGATACTGGGATGTAGTAATAACAATAATAGTAATTTAATAACAATAATAATAACAATGCTAGCAACAGAAAGGGTGTAAGTGTGGGTGCCTTAAGGAGGCAGAGTCGCTATGCAAATGCTCCATTATGGTATCATGTGGGTATATGGTATATGGGTAGATCAACCCACAGCATTTCACACCGTCTTCCTGATTTTAATCAAAGTAATGTATCTGTGCATATAGATGTATTTAAATGAATTAATTTTTTAAACAGATAGATCCGTGTCACCTTAGAGCCCTTGCTTTGTGGGAGCCCTTGGCTGCAGTTTCCTCCCTGAGCACACAGTCTCTGGGTTGTATTTGAACTGCCTCTTTTTCTTTTGCCCTGGCCTATCACCTCTCTGGTGGGACATCTCCCACCTCATGCCAGAGCAGTCTTCATCTCACCCTTAGGGTGTCAGAAGTCTTAACCCTAATTTCTTATTTTCTTTTGCCTTTATTATTATTTTTTTTTTCTTTTGCACTTCTGATTTAAGCTTACAGTATT
The DNA here is from genome assembly GCA_013390045.1 of Picathartes gymnocephalus. Taxonomy (NCBI): domain Eukaryota; kingdom Metazoa; phylum Chordata; class Aves; order Passeriformes; family Picathartidae; genus Picathartes; species Picathartes gymnocephalus. The sequence continues at coordinate 22,409 of WEKY01044896.1, read as the reverse complement.
AGGCAACTTACTGCTCCAAGCCCAAACTTAGGGCAGTGCCTGAGTCCAAGCTCCAGTGCTGGTACTTCCATGTATAACATTGTAATCAGCCAACAAAACAGCATTACTGCCTGGTTGACTCCCTGAGATGCATATTGTATCCCTTTTTATAGTTTCTTTTATACTTTCAACAGTCTTTATAACAGCAATAATGTCATTCAGATAATTATACTGTAATTGACCTTAGCATTGAGCATCCTTGGCTTTTACTGCAGTTTGCTTAATACTTCAGTATGGTCAATTATCCTCTAATTCCCACTTTGTTGGGAATTACTGTTTTAATTATTCCACTCCAAATACATCATTTTGGCATAGTAGTAAGGGTACACTGGGGAATGGTCATACTCGCAAGTGCTTTAAAGAGTTGCTAGCTTTAACATGTAGGAAGGCTTTTCATCTTGTCATCTCTAGTCATTACTTTTAACACTGTTTTCATTTAATTATCACTTGGTGTGCTCAGGCCAGGTCTTACCTGGAGAAGTCAGCATATGGGGAGTTGGGGCTGGCAGCTGGGTGGCTGTACAATTTGATTTAAGATTTCTATGCTGATTTCTGTTACATTACGGTGTGAGCTATATATGTTGCTGCAACTAAATTCCAGTGGAAGCTGGGGGTAAAACAGTAGTTCTTTTTTCTTTCCCTAGCAATTTGGATTATTAATTATCCCAGATAGAGAGTGAGTATGCTGGTGAAGTTTTAAGGCTGCATAGGAGGCTTGAGGTGATCTCTTGATACTGATTTAATTTGCACCTATATGGCATTGATACTCCACCAGGAGCTGCGCCCTGATGGTCTTGGGGGGAAAACAGCATGGTCCTTCTGGTGGGAGATCATTTCAGTTAGCACTGTGCTCAGCACTGTCCAAAACAGAGACTGAATCATAGCATGCTATGCTCTATAGCCTAGTGCAAAAAATACTGTGGGTCCAGCACTAGAAGGACACTGTTCCACTTCTTAAGCAAATTATGTGAACATGGCGACATACTCAGCCTTTCTGTGAGTTTGTATGTTCACTGTTTTTTGTCATCATTTTGTGGTGTATTTACCATGAATAAAAATGTTCTACCAAAGCAGAAAATGTAAAACTGGTATGTTTTGCTCAAACACAAACTAAGTGTAACCTACTTTCACCAAAGAATATTTTTTCTATGTCTGCTCTAACTATTACATGTGAGCAAATTCAGCATTATTTAGTAGGAAAATGCTACTCTTCTAGTAGATTAATGCATTTTATTGAAGAAAACAGCAATGTAAAAGGACTTTATTTCTCTGTTTTAATAGTTACTAAAACAAGGACTCTCGCCCATTAAGTTACAGCCTGCCAAGTCATAGTGCTAGATCACTTAATTTCTCTAAGTAACTATCCTATTCCAGCTTCTTAAAGGCAGCTGTTAGGAGAGCACTGATGTTTTAATCAAGGAACAGGGCAGAGTTTGTCAGCTAAACAGTGTGTTTTGATGGGGTTTTCTTTCACAGTCTGCAAATATAAGGATCTCTCTTGGAGTTTGTGGGCTTGCACACTCCAGAACCAAGGTGTGGGGTGGGTGGGTACAGGTTTGTTTGCAGGAATCTGATGTCAGTGGAGACCATGAGGACATTGTTACATCCCAGTGTTTCTCAGTGAAGGTAGGTCCTTACCAGTGATTACAGACTGAAAAGTCATTACAAACAATAGAGGGAACTCAGTATGAGTAATACTGTTGTTCCTCACACAATGAACATAGTAGGCATTAGGTCTGTAGGAAGATCTAGACCCATAGCTCATTGTCTATGTATGTGACATATCTTTATTACTTAGTGTAAGAGGTAAATTTAGATCTGTCAGCAAAAGTATCAGGGATCCCACGAAGTCACTGATCTTTATGTGGCAGGCGCATTTCATGTTGAAAGGAAAAGAAAGCACTTCTGCAGGGATATTGATAGGCTGGCTCCGTGCAAGGAAAGAGGTGTGACAGTTAAAAGTGGGAGTGTTTAGATTTGTTCTGTAGTAATTGACTCGTGAGGCAAAATAATGTCAGTCCTAGTACACTGGCCTAATTTCAGATTGGGAAATGAGGCTCTGCCTGCTGTCAGTAGGTGAGTTGTCTCCATTTTTTCTGCCGATGTCAGGTGAGAATACTGCAGGAGGATCTTCTCATATTGGTATAAGGTGAGATACATCAAGCAATAAAACCATTAAGCAGTGTGCATTGCCCCAATGCCCAGTGTGGTGCTCATCCTTTAATGTGCTAGTGATAATTAGCACTTTATCTTTCTAGTAGGGACCTTCAATTTATTACTTTATTAAGTAGTGAAATCAAAGATTAAAATGCTATCTATAGCACACAGCTAACCAGATTGTGAAAAATGGAACTGTATGGTTTCAAATTTATGAAAATAAATATTTCTATTTAAGTAAGTGCAGTAGTTTAATTCTTTAGACACCACTTTAATTTGTAGTTTATTGGTGATTATTTTTCTTCGTTTTAAAGCAAATTGCTTTCTGTAGGGTAAAGTTGAGAAATAATGAATTGAATTCACATAACAAGTTACTGCCTTCCAAATTGTAAATGTTATAGGATCTTAGTATTAAAATCTTTTGCAAAAGGCTATACTATATCATTGCAGAAACAAATACATTTTTCAAATCATCAGTTCATTTAATGTTGTGATTCTACTTGGCCTTTATTTTAAGGGCTTCTGTACACTGGCACTGCTGTCTCCAAATGTCTTAACATGTGTTGTTGCTTCAGAGCAAAAAATAACTTTGTTAGTTTCTGTTATTTGCTATAATTGTTGATTAATGATCTGATTTAAAACTGAATTAGTATTTTAAGATGTATTTGCACAGCATGGGAAAGGCCCAGGCTGTGCCTTCAACACTAGCTTTGTTCTAAAATTTTTATTTCTACTCAGTGTTCTTAGAGGGTAATTAACAATTACGAATCAAATATATGGAAGATTTTTGCAAATTTTACCACTCGTTAATCTAAACTGCTGTTCTCAAGAACTAGAAGTTTTAGCAAAATGGAGAGGAGGACCTGTGTCCTAGTATGGAGTAATATTCTCTTACGCGACTTGGACAATAACCACAGCTTAATTTCTGGTTAAGTGGTGGTTAAATGTTTTTAATCCTTACCAGAAGCTTGTGATATAATAAGGAAAAGAAGAAATTCTGTAATAGTGATGGAACAGAAGTTGCTCCATGTAAATGCTATTTTCTTGGTTTGTATTCGTGTTAATAGCTGCACTGAAAACCCCAAAACCAAATTGGTACGTTGTACAGTTTTATGTGGAACAACAGGTGTCAATCATGCATGGAGGGAAAAACCCCAAACAAGTGTTTCTGGAAGAATGGGAAGATCTAAAATCTGTCAGTCAGGGCTTCTTTGGTTGTTCCTCACCACCCCAGTAAAAAAGGAGGACAGAGATGGAAACAGTCAGCAGGGTTTCAACTGACAATTATTTTCGTCTTCCTTGCTGTCATTTTCAATTCTGCAAAAAGCCTGAACACATCCTTACTTACGTACGTTCAACCGCTGACTTCAGAGTGAGATAAAGTTTAGTGCATGCTTAAATGCTTTCTTGAACTAGGGCCAAAAGCTGCTGCTGCTACTGAAATGGGTCTCAGAGGGAATGTTGCATCTTTCATTGCTTCCTTTTTTCGTATACCAAGATATAGGCTCCACAAAGCTTTGGAAATACGGTAGAATTTGATGAATGTTACCTGCCTTGTTTAAAGGAGTAGAGTGGAGTTGTTGGATGATAGTGCATAAAGTACACATTATCTTCCTTTCTCTCCTGTCCATATGTGCACTCTTTAGCAGTCATTACTAAGTGAGAACTGTAGAATAGCAAGAGAATCACTGAGCTAGTCTGTTTTTTCTTTCTGTCTGGTTCAGGCATAGCCTGTAATTGTAAAAGGCATCAAAATAAAATGAGTTTAGGTGTTTTCTCCTGTTCTTACCTGCTTTAAAACTGTTCAGAAGCTTGCTTCTTTCTTTGGTAGAAAATTCAAATGTTTGCTGAAGTGTGACTTGCCTTGAGCCTCTTTGTTCTTTTTGATTTACACAGGCAAACACACACACGTGCAAACACACACCCCTCTTCTGGGACTATTGACTTAACCCTGCGTATTTGTAGAGGGAACAAACCAAAACAAGACCAGTGCACGGTATTAATAAAATTCATCCCATTGGCAGTGCCGATAGCCACTATGATCTGTCAGTTGATCACCTGTTTCTGTCTCTTGCAATACATAGTGCAGTTTTTAATATGAGACACTTGCTGGGTAGCTACCACCTGTTAAAAGTTGATGTGCTGTCTGTGAGAACAGCTCCAAATCATCCTATCAGTGTAAGGTGTATTGAGGGGTAGTGACAAATGAAGCACTGTTGTGCATGAGGGCCTGATGATGCTTTCTTCTCTTTTTGGACTACAGAGCTCTTCTGTATCTCCCTCAGCCAGTTTCAGAACAGCAGAAAAGCACAGAAATTCCACAGACTATTCTTCAGATAGTAAAAAACAGAAAACAGAAGAGAAGGAAATAGCAGCTCGTTACGTGAGTAGATTGTCTACATGGTGCATTGTTGAACTTCAGTGTTCCTCTGTAATTTCACATGATCCCTGGTGTATAACTGATTTTAAAATGAGGGTCAAATCTTAACTGTTTTTTGCTGCCTACCTCTAATGTCTCTGCTGGATTAAATGTTTTGGTACGGATGATTGATACTGTTTTTAACAATATAAATACAAAGGACCTGCAAGTTGTATGGCAGCAGTGCTGAGTTTTAGTTAGACTGGGACTTGTTAGTGAAGTCTATCTTGACTCCATAGCGCAGTGCCACTTTGGATGAAGATTTTCATCCCGTGTCCGTCTCCACCAATGTGAAAACTGGGAAGAATGCTATAGTTGTGACAACCTGCTAAGCAGAAGCCCTGTAGGTGACCGAAGGACTTTAATTGTATTACCACATAAAGTTTGGTATAACGGAACGGTATATTGCAGATTTGTAAGCAGCCTTCCTGTTTTCCTAGTTACTAAAAGACATTGAGATATTAAATAGTAGTTTTTTAACACATTGTGATTTGTCATTGCAGGACAGCGATGGTGAAAAGAGCGATGACAACTTGGTAGTTGATGTTTCCAATGAGGTACACACAATGGTGGTTTTTCTGCCTTCCAGAAATGGTGGTGAGGGTATCTTCAGTGGTTTCTGTGCATGTTGGTTTTATGAATAGGATTATGGCATTTGCCTACATAAAGGAACTTGAAATGCCTTAGGGAATCCGGTTGTATCCTCTTTCTTTAGAATACAAATCAGATCTGAAACACTTACTTCTACAAAGTACTTCTTGTTTCTCTTATGAATAAAAAGTTCTCTTGAGATATTTGAAGCCAGCCCAGCACAACAGAGGGAGTACAGCTTGTAAGAGTGTCTGTCTTTTTTTTTCACTTTGGCCATGACTTTGTGTGTGAACCTTATGAGGTCTGCCAAATGCATCAAATCTTTTTAATCTGCCACTTGAAAAAAGATATTTACTTGCCTATTTCAATATCCATAGATTTTTGGCATTATTTTTCATGGTTTAATGCTACCAAATTTAGGAGGTTTTTTTTAAAAAAAAACCAAATTGTCCTTCATTATCCCTTACAATTTTACAATTGTATCAGCTAAATCTATTAAGAACAGAAGGAATATGTCACTTCTTGTGACAGATCTTTATTCCAAATTGAGGACTGCTCAAGACAAGAACTAGTGGTTAGTATGAAGTTTTTATGCTAACCCATGTTCCCCATATTTAGGATCCTTCTTCTCCCCGTGGGAGTCCAGCACACTCTCCGCGGGAAAATGGCTTGGACAAGACTCGACTGCTGAAAAAAGATGCACCAATTAGTCCAGCATCTATTGCATCCTCTAGCAGTACTCCTTCCTCCAAATCCAAAGAACTTAGCCTTGTAAGTGCTTCAAAATGCTTTTGACCCTTAATCATATGCTGAAATACATGCTTACCGAATTTCTGTCTGGACACGATATGTATTTCCAGAGCTATCAGTAAAGCACTGTGAAGCATCAATCTAATATTAGTTTAATTAATCTTTTCAAGGGAGTCTAATGAAATAATAGAAGTCCACAGTCTTTTTTTGGGATAGGAAGAAGTTATTTTTACTGGCGGTGTGAGTAGATGATAGACGTGGTACTCTGAGAGATATTTTTCTCCTCCCACATGTGAGGAACTGTTATTCTGAGAATAAATAAAAGTACACAGGGGTTTCTTGAGCTGTTTTCCTGTGCTCTGGTTTATAGGAAATTCAGTTCCCTGCTTGGATGTGATTTGGTTGTTAGCTTTGTTTGACTTACCAGCCTATATACAACAACAATAATTTTTATTTTCTATCTAAAAAGTAATCTGTCATTTACAAGAGCCTTCCTTGACTTGCATCACAAATCATAATGCAAAAGAAAAGAGCTGCCTGCAAGGGGTATTTTTTCCTTTCCTGTTTGTGGCCACAGTTAATCATCTACCTGAACTGCACAGTAATTCCCTTCTCGATTCTTCACAGGGCAGGGTATGCAATTATTTAAAGAAATAAAATAAATAAAAAGAAAGCTAAAAGTGCATGTAGTGCTCAGGAAAGGTGATGAAATGACAGGTTCAGACCTGGGAGTCATTGGTGTGTCTGATGAACAAGCCTGTCACAAAAGCAGCACTTCAGAGTTCCTAACTTTGTACCCATCACTGTCTCCATCCTGTGTTTCTGGCACCACACTTGGATATGACTAGTTGGTCAGTTAGGGGATTTTTTTTCTGCTCTTCTTGTCAATCCTTCACAGAAAATCATAATAGGAGCAGGTCCATGAGCATAGTGAGACCACTGTCAGATTTCACGTATGCTGCCAACTGTCAGATGGCAGTGATTTTCAGTCATTTGCCTCATTCTGAGTCATACAGATGCTCCTGATGAGAAAAACTGTGAAGGCTGTAGTTAATCACCAAAGCCATTCTATCTTTTTCAGTGTCTTTGCATCTTCTCTTCATTGTCAGGAACTGTTGAAATGCAAACCCAGAAGCTAAATATCTCTAATATCACTAATCACAAGCTATAAAGTTAAAACAATTTACAAACTGTCTTCTTCTTTCCTTCTTGGTGATTAGAATGAGAAGTCTACCACTCCTGTGTCTAAATCAAATACCCCAACTCCACGGACTGATGCCCCAACTCCAGGCAGCAACTCCACTCCCGGACTGAGGCCAGTGCCCGGCAAACCCCCAGGTGTGGACCCGATAGGTTAGTGTCCATATATTTCAGTAGTGTTAAACAGTGACCATTTGTCTCTTGTCAGGCTCCCTTTAAATCTGTAATGACAAGTCATTATGTTACAGATGCTTAAACTGGGTGCTGAGCTGGTTCTTCAGCATGTCATACAGTGTTGTGTGGCTTTCCTTGACTAGTTGGCTGATTGGTTTGGGTTATTTGTGGAGTTTTTTTTGCATTTTTCCAATCTCATGTTTCATCTGATGGCTCTAGAATGCCTCTATGACTTCTCACTTTCCCTCCTCTTACAGCTTCAGGTTTAAGGACACCTATGGCAGTACCGTGTCCTTATCCTACTCCATTTGGTATTGTGCCACATGCTGGTATGAACGGGGAGCTGACCAGCCCTGGAGCTGCGTATGCTGGCCTACACAATATTTCCCCTCAGATGAGTGCAGCAGCTGCAGCAGCAGCAGCAGCAGCAGCTTACGGGCGATCTCCAGTGGTAAGTGTTTGGTGTTAGTGCATTTAGTTTTGAGAGCTGTTTATACTACATATAAGATGTGTGGGGTTAACTCTGGTTCACTCACTTTGTGGTTTGGGGAGTATGCTACAGAGAACATGAATTAAACAGTCTTCCTTTGCCTAACTCTTGCTTTAATACACCTTTTTGTTTTGCTTGGGGAAAACTATAGGTTGGTTTTGATCCGCATCATCACATGCGAGTCCCAGGCATCCCTCCTAATCTCACAGGCATCCCAGGAGGAAAACCGTGAGTATCAAACATTCAGTTTTAAAAGTCAATCATCTGTTGGAAGTCATGTTCCCTTGCTGGTTGGAATTCCCCTTAGCTACTGAAAACCATTGTGTGAATAGAAATAAGTATAGCTATTCAGCAAGAGTAGGAGAATCACTGTGTAGTCTTAAAGTTGCATTTGTAAATTTGTTTTGAAGGCTAATAGCAGTTGACATGGACTGGGTGATACAAAGTAAAGGAGACAGAAATAAATGGAAAAAGGAGATGAACTTCAGATCTGACTGGTTGGTTGTTTATGGAAAATGCAAACTGGAATGGGATCTCAGCCTTCCATCTCTACTGTACTCTGCTTCTCAGTTTAAAAAAAAGTATTTCTTTGTTCACAAAAGCCTTGCAATTACTTGCAAGCATAGCAGCTGTGTGCAGAAAAAGGAACACTGAAATGTTTTGTTTGATTGAAAATACTGGAAAGAATTATTTTATGATAATATTCAGATTCATCCTTGATGGAACTGACCTGTATAATGTGACCTGCTTCACCAGGCTTTTCATGTTGTGAGCCTTGGAAGAAGAATTACAGAGACAAAGAACTCTGCTCACATTCCTCTTGAGGTAGAGAGGAGAAAAACTAAAGCAGTTAAACAAACCGTATTGATCCAGATTTTCTGCAAGGTTCGTCCAGTTCCACTTCCTTGTGACACTTCTGAGAGACTGTGACCAGTTCGTACTGGAGAATTTGACGGTCAAGGGATGTTTGTGCCAGTCCTTCTCAAGCTCTTTAATGTGTGAATGTGTTTGTGTAGGACTGGTTTGGGTTAGTCACACACTTGGATTTGTGTGAGCAAATGCATACACTTACCTGCCAGTGAGCTTGCAGACACACAGGATGAACAACATATGGTGACAAGTGATCAGGCCTAGTGCCCGTAACTCCTCATGTACATACGTCACACAAATCATGAGCCAGGTCCAGATCTCTCAGGCGTTGCACGCTGGTAATCACCTTAATTTACTTTTCTGCTAGTTGTTGCCACCTGTTACGTGAATGCATAGGGTAAGGAAATTGATGTACAGCAGCTTGCAGACCAACTGCTTGCATTAAAAATTCTGTGGGGCACAGATCTTCATCTGTTTTATACACTGGGCTCTTAGAAATGTCTTGATGTAATATTCAAATGCTCGCTGGATTTAAGTTCATCCCTGATGGAGGCAGTCACCTGGAAAGAAGTGTCACTGGATCTACTAGGCTTTGCTTGCTGTGGTGAGAGAAATGGCAATTGCAGGGATTCAGAGACCTCCCTGTTCACATCTTACTTCTGCTAAAATTGAGAGGAATAAAACATGAAGCAAACTGAAATCAAATCACTTCAATTTGGGTGTATCTCCAAGATTTTTAAATGTTGTTGCTCTGTTGAAGTCTGTTTTAAACATTTAGATATAACTGTCATTTGTCTACCAGAAAGCTTGAAACTTTTAAAATATGTGATTCTTGTAGCATCATTGTATTGACTTTCCTTCGTCTTGAGTGTGATAGTTATCACATCTTCCAGGATTGTTATTTTCCCATTTACTCCTTTTTTACCTTAGAGGGAAATTTGTGTAAATTCTCTGCACTGTTGAGTGTCCTGAAATGGAGTGGGCAGCATATGGTACATTCGGGACCTGGCCTCTAATAGGTCTCTTTTAACTTTGGTATTGTATCAAGCCTTGAGTATTGTGCAGTATATGAATAGGAAAGATATTAATGTATTTTGTCCCACTGAAAATTATTGATCTAGTGTTAATGCACTATGAATCTTAAATGACAAATTCAGTCGTTTAATTGTGAATACTGCCTTTTTAGTTACTTTGAAATATCAATTAAAGAAGTGAATTTACAAAGTATTCTCATAAAACAATTTCTTTGTGAGCTCTTCTCATCCCACCACTGTGACAATGGGTTTTTCATGAGCATTATGATGATTTTTTGGGTCTAAGAAAATTAAAGCCTTCCATTAAGAATACCTTGGTATTTATAGGTGAACCCTTATAGAAATTTTGTGCTCTTTAATAGATGTGGTGATGTATCAGGTGGTATCTCAGAATAAGGCAATTTCACAACCTAACTGTTCTCCCTGGAAAATACTTTGAGATAAAGCTGTTGGTAGGTTATTCACAGGTGGCATAAGTGGCAATCACAGGACAGATTCTTTCTCAGTGAGGGACCTGATTTCGGCAAGAGAAATTGGGATCTGTAGCAGTTGAGTCCACAAACCCGCCCCCCTCCCCCCAGCCAAAAAAAAAATAAAACCCCAACGAAAAACAAAACAACCCACAAAACAAAAAATTCCGTTGCAGTTCGTTTTTGCTGGTCTGTCACGTCAGCTGTCAGCAACCGTGCCTTGAAGACTTAACTCCTCGGTGTTGGTGGAAGTTTCACTGCACCCTTAGGTACAGTGCTGAGCAGTTCTGCTCAAGGGGCCTGGGACCAACAGTACATTCAGGACAGATTGGCAGCAGTCCAGCTGAAGCTGCCACATAAGAGTCAGGAAAGCGAGCAGCCAAATGTCCCCTGCCACACAGCTACACACCGTGCTCTGGCAGCAGCCAGCCAACTATTTCTGTCTTCCAGGGGGCTCTGACCCAACCTGCCTTACCTTCTCTGCATGCAGTGATATCCCCATCCAAAATTAAGAGTGGTGTCATGTAGCCTCGCTCATGCCAGAAATCATCGTAATGTGAGTTGTAAAAGCTCATTTGATTGGTGCTTGACTTTTCACATTAAAAGCTGAGCGCCTAAGTTTGTGCTTTGAGGGCCATGCTATAGATAAATAAATATTTCTCCATTACGTGACTGAAATACCTGGTACTAGCCCAGTTGAGTAGAGCATGGTGCTAATAACACCAAGGTCATGTGTTCAGTCCCCATGCGGCCATGCACTTAAGGGTTGGACTCAATGACCCTCGAGGGTCCCTTCCAGCTCAGAATATTCTGTGAAATATCTGCGAAAAAACTGAGCTGAGGACACAACATGAATGCCTGCAGTGGAAACACATCTTTGATTCTATTTTCATAAACAGGCTTGAAGTAAAACTCTTTAAATCACCCCCTTATTTTTTTTTCCCCTCAGAGCATACTCCTTTCATGTAAGTGCAGATGGTCAGATGCAGCCAGTTCCTTTCCCTCCTGATGCCCTCATCGGTCCAGGAATCCCTCGCCATGCCCGTCAGATCAACACCCTGAACCACGGGGAGGTTGTGTGTGCAGTGACCATCAGCAACCCCACGAGACACGTGTACACGGGTGGCAAGGGGTGTGTCAAGGTCTGGGACATCAGCCACCCTGGCAACAAGAGCCCTGTCTCTCAGCTGGACTGCCTGGTAGGTGAACCAGCAGCGTACAACACTGAAAGAAGATAGGAAGTTGTGTTAAGATTGCAGTAATACCAATAAGGTGTAAAGGGCGGCGAGTATTTGATTTCTGTCATGGTACCACAGGTTGGTATTGCATTTGTAATTTTGTCGTTTCTATTAGAGCTGAGGTTGAAGTATGTTCCTAACCGTACTTGTGGGTTTTTTCCCGCACAATGAATCAAAACATTTTTAATATCCTAAAATTGTGATAGGATGAAAGATCAAAGACAGCACAGCAAATACTGTTTATAAACTTTGACATTTGCTGGAAACCTAAAGCTTGTTGATATCCTATCATGCTAAAAATTGCTGTCTTGCAGCTGTATTCTCTAAGAATATTTGGGGATTATGTCACATATTTTGTGTCTGTGTATGTGTATGAATGCAGTGACCTGTCTTAATGTGGCAATTAAAAATATCCCTGAGTGTTATTCACAAATTATTTGAATGTGCTAACAAGATGAACTATTGTTAGCAGCTTTTTGCTTGTCATTTACCAGTTCTTGGTAAGATGTTGCTGCTTGTTACAGAGGCAGTAAAACGAGAACTGTGCAGCAGGTGTAGACTTATAATGAATTGCTACACAAGTTGCTACACAAATGAGGAAAATTGCCCAAATATTTTCCTCTGACATCTTCTAGATGGTGGCAGCAAGTCTCATTGGAATGGGAAGGGGGAAAGTGTGCAGGGAATTTGGTATTCCCCCATGCTGAGAGGTTAATGTGCTGAAATAAACAGAGTATGAAAATACAACTTTCTACACTAGCTGTCAAATTCAGCTATCTTGAATTGTTTTGGGCTGGGATCAGGTCTTTGCATTTTGATGCTAATTAAGATTAAATATCTCTCACTACTGAATTTTGTAGATCAAGTTGAAGTACTTCCCTAATGTCATGTAATTTTCTGGCATTAATACACTTTATCATTGTCATAAGTATAAATGGCTCATTAAAACCAAGAGGGAATACAATACTTTTATGGATTTCTGCTCTCATGTTAATGCTGTTTTCTTTCCTCATGAGTAATCTCTTGATGGCTTCTGTCTCCACAGAACAGAGACAACTACATCCGTTCCTGCAGATTGCTCCCTGACGGCCGCACCCTGATTGTTGGTGGGGAAGCCAGCACGTTATCCATTTGGGACCTGGCAGCTCCAACTCCTCGCATCAAAGCAGAGCTGACATCCTCTGCTCCAGCTTGCTATGCCCTAGCTATCAGCCCTGATTCCAAAGTCTGCTTCTCTTGCTGTAGCGATGGCAACATTGCAGTGTGGGATCTGCATAACCAGACTTTAGTAAGGTAGGTCGACCAAACTGGATCATCAGGTTGTGAAGAATTATTTAGACACAGCTCTAAATGTGCTTTTGCATATATATTCTATTTTCTCCACGCATAGATGCTTCCAGTATTTTGTTGTTCAGCATAGCCATGGTAATACCTTGACAAAAGTCTATATGATTTTTATAGGTATTGAGAGTTTCATAGTTCCAGGCCTCTTCATCAGCCTGTAACTATAATTCCCTAAATATCAGCTGATGTCAATACTGCTGCAGATTCCTTGAACAGATGGTTTTCTTTGTTTCCATGCAATATACTGCTCTCACTCTAATCTCTTCAATCAGAGATTCAGCAAATACGTCTCTGGTAAAGATATGTGTAAATTACTGCATTGCAGACTTAGCCTTTTAGGAGTATGAGTTGCTGCTCAACACTGATGTACAGTAAGTTAAGAGCTGGTCACTCGGAACTTCTCTGTGCTCTGCACTGTATATATGTTGTGACATGTAGTATCAGTGTTGCATGTAAAATCAACCTTTTACTACCTGATGTTACCATTTGGACTGCTCTTTTTTTTTAACTTTGAGACCTGCACTTTTTTCTTAAACTAAGGTAATTTTGCTGATCAAGCTACAGTCTTCTGAGGGGAATGACCATTTCAGGTTGAATAGTGGGTATCACACAGCCAGCAGCAAAGATTTCCTGACTCTTAAAGTGTTTCCTGACTCTTAAAGTGTTCTTTCTGAAATCAAATTAGCTGTCTGGCCTGATTGCATCATCAATTCATCACAAAACTCACATGATTGTCTCAGAGTTTTTATTAATCTGGGATTGCTATTGGAATCTAAGTTGCAACTTAGGGACTGAAAGAAGGTATTTTCTATTTTTGCTGAGAATGTGCTGATCTTCTCTTACTATTTTTAGGCAATTTCAGGGCCACACAGATGGAGCAAGCTGTATTGACATTTCTAATGATGGCACCAAATTATGGACAGGAGGCCTGGACAATACAGTCAGATCCTGGGATCTCAGAGAAGGGAGACAGCTACAGCAACATGACTTCACATCGCAGGTTCAGTCTCAGAACCTTTGACATGTTAAAAAAAATTTTCTCATGGTTTTTGAAAACAAACACTCACTTTTAAATTTTTTTTTCTCCTTCAAAAGCAAAAATAGCAGACTCAAAGAGAACTCCAAAGAGCTTTTCACTTAGTAGCAGCTAAATGTCTTTCTGGATTATGACTGTTTGACAGATTAGTACCTCTCTCATGAGAGTAACAGAGAATTGGTTTTATAAAACAAGTGCCAGATTAAAATGTTCCTCTCTGCAATCTGTTCCCATTTCTGTAGATTCAAGTTCAAAATTATTATATGAAAATATTTTAAAATGCTGTCAGATAAGGTTGGTCATTGCCTTTTATAGTTGTATTCAGTTTTAATAACATTTAATAGCATGGTTTTGCAGCTGTGTTTGCAGGAACTAATTTATCTTGATTTCTGTAGTAATTGGATTATCATGTTTTTAAAACTGCAGTAGACCAGAAATGTGAGTTTGCATAGTGCTAACAGTGTACCAAGGGTCAGTTTTGAATATCTCAAGCTCATTCCTTTAGTGATTGAAGCATGTGCTGTGCTAATTACAGATCTTCTCACTGGGCTATTGTCCAACTGGTGAGTGGTTGGCAGTAGGAATGGAGAACAGCAATGTCGAGGTGCTGCATGTTACTAAGCCAGACAAGTATCAGTTGCATCTTCATGAGAGCTGTGTGTTGTCACTCAAGTTTGCTCACTGTGGTAAGAAAATCTTTCTGTATCAGTATTTTCCTTCACGAAAAATTCATTCCAGGCTACCTTTAAATGAAAGCACAATATTTATTAAACTACAGAATACAGGTAAAAATTAGGTATTAAATTTAAGTATTAAGGTTATTTAAAAACCTCTGTTTGACTGCTTTTTTCTGTGTACTGCTTATTTTGTGATGTAACATCATAGTGCAATCAGATGTAAATTTTACTGTTCTTTGGATATGTATGAATGCTTTGTTGTTATGATCATCTGTTTCTTGAGGTATATTCCTTGAAAACAAAATGCAGCAATAACATTTAAACAATCTGTTGCAGGCAAATGGTTTGTAAGCACTGGAAAAGATAATCTTCTCAATGCTTGGAGAACACCTTATGGAGCCAGTATATTCCAGGTAATAATCTCCTAAAAGCTGTTTTCCACATACATTACAGTGCAATAGAGCTGCATGTCTTAGGGTCTGTCAGTAGCCTAAGGAGTTTCCAGGTGGAAATTCAGCTAATTACTGTAGTCCTTACAGAGTTTGTCTATAATTAGATAAAGAAATGCTTTTGTCCTTTCTACTATTCCACTAATTCAGCTTTTACCATAAAGTAGTCCTTTAATCCAAAATTGTTCTTAATACCCTTCTTTCTCACCTTCTGCTGCATATTGGTAGCAGCACCCAAGTCATGTTGTGAGGTGAACAGTCACTGAAGGTCCAAAATGTAGCGAAATCAATGGAAGTCATATTCAACATGTGTATTTTTCTTGGATGAGATGTGTTGATGGATCGGCAGACTCCTGAACTGAAAATTGAAGTGATATGGAGGGGCCCAGTGAAGTGTAACTGGAAGCTGTAACCTGTCTATTGTCCCTCTGTGCTCAGTTTTAATGGCATTTCAGTGCCACTAGAGAGAAGTGGGATTTTTGGCATGTCTTTCCATAATTTCACTTGCAGGCACCTCTAGGTTGGGAATTTTTTTATTAAATTTAACTGTTTAACTGGCTCTAGTTTAAATGACCAGTCTCATGTGTACTGATGCCTGCCATGTCTCCACTTTTAGAGACAGTGAGATTTACCTTCATGTGAGAAAGGTAGGGCCTAAGGCTATTCAGTTCTAGAACCAGCCCCCATAGACAGCCCAAATCATCCTAACAAGAGCACATCCCCCTTAAAAGTGATGTTAAGAACTCCAGTACATCTGTCTTAATGAGGGGTAGATAAGGAAACGTCTAGTGCAGTGAACAGAGGTGTCTTTGCCAAAACACAGTATGATTGGCAAGTGTTTAGCTCTTGAGGTAACAGGAAGAAAATGATGTGGACATACATTATGTAAAGAAAACAGGCACTGAAACAGCAAGGTAAATGTGGCAATGCATACGCTTCAACTTAGAACAGACAGCAAAGCCAGAGGAGACAGAGCTACTGCAACCTGCTTTATCCTGTGTCCCATCCAGCTCCTACACACTTGCTGTGTATCCTGTTCTACCACAGTGTCTTTTCCTACTTATGTCCTCTGTGATAACATAAATTCCTTTGTGCAAAGCTTTTGTCTTCTTGTGTTGGGGAAGTAGTGAGAGGAGACACAGTTATTTCTATGGAGTCTCTGTTTCATACCTGTGGGTAGGTAGGGCTTTGAAGTGTTTCTCTGTTTGAATTTGTTTACAACAAAAGAAGATGGGTTTTCGTTCATTTTTATGCAAATCGAATGCATAAAATATTAATAAGTGCTCATTTCTTGTAAAGTATATAGAAAGGACTACTTCTATTTGTTTGATTGATAGATTACTTCTAGGTCCATAATATTCGCTTCCCTTTCCACCTTTCTCCCACTGCTTTATTTTACAATAGATCTTTCTGTGGAACAAAAGTATTTAAAAAAAATTTGTCATTATGGTACTGATACTTTAATGAGCTTTTCATGTATTCCCTGTCTATAAATTCTTCCAGTTAATCTTCAAGCCCTTCAGGATTGAAGGACTGGAAAGATGTAATTTTCTTTTTCCTTTTCTTTTTTCTTGTAGTCCAAAGAATCCTCATCTGTGCTTAGCTGTGATATCTCTGTGGATGACAAATACATTGTCACTGGCTCTGGGGACAAGAAAGCTACAGTCTATGAAGTTATTTATTAGAGACAAATCCGAATGCAGACAGAACTCCTTCTCCTAGCACTTTGCTGTATATTCCTTTTTTTTTTTTTCTTTCTAAACTGAAAAATTAAATGCTCATCACAATTGTGGAATTTATTTTTACCTTCTTAACTTGCTATTGATTTGTGAATATTCATTAAGAACTTGTGATACCAAATTGTCAGATATCTACTTGGAAGAAGATGGAATAAGCATACTTAGCAGTGTCTTTGACTCTTTAATTATGTATTATAGCTGTAATGTATTTATTTTGTTTAAAGAAGGCTTTCTAACAATGAACGGACTAAATAAAGCTGTCTGGCCCGGCTTTAGTTTGAAAAATGCATCATATACTTGTGTTTTTGCAGGTGGATAAATTGGGGATCTTGGAGAAGGATGTTCAGGAGATAGTTAAAATTACACTAAATAGACTTGTAGTTTCTATTTAAAAAAATAAACTTTGTTATATTTTTTAGTCCTGTTCTTGGGTGAGACCTCTAAGTGTTATTACAGTATAATTATTTGGTGGGAAGATGCTGTATCTTAACTATTTTAGACAGTCTTGGAAACTTAGGAAATTGCAAACTGTAGCCAGTGATCTACATGCCTGTGATGAATGGCAAATTCAGTTCACATCTAAATTAAATTCACTTTAAGTAAGAATGTGCTCATTTATATATTTGCAATGTTAATATAGCATCTTGTGTACAGATTTGTTCTCAATGCTTTTCTGTTGATAAACATAAAGCATTTTGGTGTCAAGCTAGGTTTTTTAATATAAACACCTCTCTTTGTTATATTGTAGAGAGTACAATAAGTTGCCTCAAAGAATCACCTTTGTTACTTCTGGAAACTTTTGCAATGTTTCCTTGAAAATGGGGATATGTGTCTTTGGGCAATTTTTCAATTACAAGAGATTATGAAAAATATTTGATATGTTCTTTGGAAACTGCACTGAAATAAGAATGGATACCTACCAGTATACAAACTACAAAAGCAATGACCTCTGAGGTAGGATTTACAAGAGTACTCATTCCGACATACAGGAAGGAATGGATTCTCATTGGGATAAGGACTTGCTTTGTTCGCCAGCAGTTCAATCCAAGTCTTGATTGGATGTCCCTAAAACGGACGCAGACTGAGCCATTGTGCCAGAGACATGTTATCTTTTTATGTTGTTGTT
>WEKY01044895.1:22756-62192 GCA_013390045.1 Picathartes gymnocephalus | reverse complement strand
GGGTCCCTCACAGGGTCACAAGTTCTTCCAGTGGGCTCCTATCCCCACAGGTCTGCAGGTTCCTGCTGGGAGACTGCTCCAGCACGGGCTTCCCATGCGGTCACAACCTGCTTTTGGGCATCCACCTGCTCCATAGCCTGCATGGACTTCCACAGGCTGCAGAGGGACAGTCTGCTTCACCAGGGACTGCAGGGGAATCTCTGCTTCAGTGCCTGGAGCACCTCCTTCCTCTCCTTGTTCACTGACCTTGGTGTCTGCAGAGTGATTTCTCTCACATGTTCTCTGCTGTGTCAGAGATCATCAGCACTAGTCTGGAGACTGTCTGGAACAGTCTGAACCTGCTGCAGTGAGACTTGTAGCAAGATGCTATAACCTCTCTATCCCTCCAATTCTCTGCAAATGTTTCTTATTCATTGAATGAAATAATCATGGAAAAACTATTAAGAAATCCATTTCATTTAGGAAATTATTTCAGTATTTTTCAGTACTCTTGTATGAAGTATTGATTGTTTGGAAAATCCTGCAAGTTTCATGAAATGCTGATGTCACACTGCCTAACTATCACCAGACCATCAGGCATCTTCTTAATGAACAAATAGAAGCTTTTTTCTTCTCCACCCACAGTATTCTCAGTGTTCTATGGTATACGAGCACCTTCGCCTGCTCCCAGTTGTCCCCTGTACTTCTCAGCACATCTATCCCCCTGCAGGCTGGCTGTCCAGATCTCCATCTCATCTCATCCCACTCTGGAGAATTCTTTTCTCCTGGCTGCCTGCACTCCTGCAACTACCCCTCTCCTCTTTTGAGTAGTTTCCTGGGTTCTTGGGCACATTCATTCTTCTCTGCCCTCAGCCTCCAGCATGATCCTGGATGGAATAGGAAAGGATGCCAATCACTCTTGAAACCAAGATGTTTCAAGGCAGGAAAGAAAGGAGCAAGTGGATAATGGAAATTTCAGCAGAATATTAAACATTCTGACATTCAATTATATTTCCAGGCTTAGCTTATCTTACAGCTCACCCAGCTATTGGTATAGTCACTTTCAAATAAAAATAGGATTAAACTATGAACAAATAATTAAATAAAATTCCAACAACCTCAAAGTTGAAGAGGTTTGCATTAAAACCAATACTGATGTAAATATGCAATTTCTGTCTTTTTAGTGCTCATTTCTTGGTGTAGTCTTATATCAGACATTTCAGAGAAAAATAGATTTTATTGTTCCTCCAGATCTTATTTTGAAAAGCTCCTTTATGAAGAAGGGATAGTTAAGTGGAATGAGTACAGGTATAGCAAAGAACCAAAAAGAGTAAACAATCTTTTTTCAGAGCTTGAGCTGACTAAGGATACCTTGTGTTATCTCAACCAACTCCATGTGTGTCCTTGTACATTTTGCTCATGGAAGGAAACCTGTGCAATGTCGAACCCTTTTGCTCCTCAATGCAGAAGTGCCTGTCTGATAGTAGCGGTGCAATGTAAAAATTATTCTAGTGAAAGAGCAGAAACTTTATAAAGATCATTCTGGATGAAAGTACCAGTTTTTACTCTTTCAGTTAAGCTTCTAAATTGTGAATTGTATTCTAGAAAGAACTTCCAGAGAACTGAAACTCTCCAGTATTAAAGGACTTGAAAACAGTTATTCATTTTATTTTTACTTAGAAATGTTTTGCCTAGAAAAAAACAAACCAAAACAAAAATTATTTGGGGAACATTATAGCTATTCTCTGTTCAATTAAAGTTTTAAAGGTGTTGTCAAATGTGCTAGTTAGAAGTAAAAATGCAGACAACACTAGCCTATTACTTGTGACAATTCCATATTTATTTAATGGGTGCCTTAGCCAAGCAATGAGCTATGTCACAGAACGTATGTCAAGGCTGGGTGGTGTTGCCACAAAGATTAATATGCAAAAATTACACATAGGGTGTTTAAGATTTGAACAGTAGCTATTCAATAGTGCCCTGAATGCAAAACACTATTTTTTGCTTTATAAATCGCACAATGGTCAGTTCATTTGAAATCCAAAGTTCTGTCAGTGGATCGATTTTATTTCCCATTTAATATCTTGACATATTTTTTTTCCTTCTTAGTAGACTTCCAAGCTTCTTAAGTCCCTTTTCATAAACTTGTAAGGTGTTAAAATTTTTTGCCACCTCACCTCATTTTCAGTATTCAGTTTGCTCTTGGTTCACATTATCTTCATCTGAGCTTCCCCCAAAATAACCTTGTATCTCACATACTGCTTTGTCACCCCAAATCTTTTCCTTGCCCAGCATCATTTCCTTCATGAGGAAGATTATTTCAAAACTTAATAAAACTCACCTATCTAACATTATGCCACCTGAAAGGTTTTGAATATCCATTATGAGATTTTGTGTTTGGAGAAGTTATTTTAAATGGCTGGAAATGAATTAGAAAAGTTTGGGGGATTTTTTTTTTTTTTTAAATCAAATTGCATATTAATTACCTTGAAATTTTTCGGTAAGCAAATCCTTTCAAAGATTTCTCACTATTTAGTGACCCTGCTGGACTAACCATCAATCTGAAGAGTGGGGAAATCTTTCTTCCAGTGCTTTGGGGTTTTTGCATCATCACTGTGAGAAAAACACTTCCCTCCTCCTAACTAAATGGCTTAGAAAAACTGAAAGAGCTACACGTTTACCTTGAATGGAGGATGCCCCCATGTGAAGATTCACGTTGGAAAGAACCTGACCTACCACCTGCCAGCTGGGCAGGTGCATGTTTCTTGCAGAGACCTTGTTTTCAGGCACATGTTCTTCTTTTTCCCTCTTCTTTAGAGTTTACGAAAGAATTCTGTTTCAGTTTTACTTTCATGTTTCTGTTGTAAAATTCTTGTTATTTTATGTTTTAATATTTTTCTTGGTTTAATGTTCCTCTAACTTGCTGCACAAGCAGCATAAAAGCCATGAATAGAATAAGGGGAATGTCAGGCACAAACATAAAGAGGGAAGAATGACATCAGGTATTGACTGTAAGTGCAAGAAATTAATGGCTGTTTGTTGACAGAAAGACATAAATTGTGACAAAAACCACTCTGTAAAAGCTGAACAGAAAATAAGTTTTTACACAGAAATCTTCTCAATTGCAGGCTAAACCATCAAATTGGTTTTGCACAGTGCAGGTAACTTGCCAAAATTACAATGAGATTTATGTATCCAACTCTGCAGCACAGAGGGAAATGTACACAATGAAGTTCTTTCGCACGTGGTGGCAAGAAGGGGCTGGGAATCAGATCCCTTCATATCTCCCCTGCCCAAAGACAGATCCTCTGATACACTTATCAGAGAATCATAAAACAGTTTGGGTTGGAAGGGACCTTTAAAGGTCATCTAGTCCAACCCCACTCCAGTAAGCAGGGACATCTTCAATGAAATCAGGTATGTGTGAAGACAAGTAATCAAAATCAGGTCTTGCTCTTTTCCTGTCTCCATCAATTATTTTTCTTAATTATCTTGTTGTTCAAGCCTCATAATTTCTGTAATTTACTGCTTATGACAGTTTGCTGCTGAACTGGGTAATACTGTGCTGCTGAAGTGCCCTGTGGGCATGATGGTACCAGACACTCCATGGTCTTGGTCTGTGTCTGTGCAACCTGATTTCCTGTTATTCCCTGATTCCATGAAGCACCATCAGATCTCCTTGTGCAAATCCTGGGCTTGTGGAGAGAAGAGCAAAGCCACATCCAAGAACAGCAAATAGCTGAAAATTTTTTGCTGTGCCAATTTGCAAAGAAGGTTTATGTTGACATATTTATTTATTGATCCATGGCTATCATTTTTTTCTGATGAAGGAAATGGTTTTATTTGTCCTTGGTAGCCTTTGAATTGTAGGGTCTGTTGCTGATGGGCTGGAGTCTTCTGCAGTCTGTAGGCTGCTTTAAGGGGCAATCACTCATCTAGGTGTGGGGCGGGGGACGGCAGAGCTCAGCTTCCATTGTGATTTTTTGAATCCTAAACAGCATTAACATCCTGTTTAACTTCTAAGATTATGATTCTTAAAGACATGCACGTGAAGTCTGTTCTTGATGCTGAAATCTAAAGAGACCTACAGCTCCCATGTGTGCTTATTAAACATAAAAATAATAGGAAATAAAAATGATAGGAAACAAACAAGAGGGACAGCCAGTGATTCAGTATCACGTTTGTGTCTGCAGTGACTCCTGTGAAGCACCACCTGCTCCTCTCCTCCAAGGAAAAACCCACTACTCCTGCAGATGGGGCAGCCACCTTGCTTCATCTGTCTCTCTGAGTACTGCACCGTTTCTGAGGTGAGAGCTGCTGCTCGGATGACAAAAGCAAAGGACTGTATTTAGGCAAATGCCATTACTTTTGAGAAGAAACAGAGAAACAATTATTTCCAGGATATCACTCCACATGATATCACTATTTTCCTCAGAGTCTTTGCCTGGAACTTGCTCTAGTTAAATGTTCAAAGCAAACACCTATCTCTTGGTTAAAAATGCATCATAAATTCATGATTTTTTGATTTCTGCAGAAGTTCCTTGCTAGGGTTATTAAATCATATTTTATGCCCTTTTCACTTTAATCTCTGAGCAAACCCAATTCATGCACACCTGATTTGCTGTCGCACAAACTGAAGCAGAGTTTTGGTGATTCAGATCAAATATCTAATTGTGCCTAGGATCCTGCATCTTGAGCAGATGGTTTTCTTCTTATCCATTCATCTTTACAATGCATAGATTTATATTTCCTGCTGAGAAGCTTTTTGTAACACACAGGAATATTTCCAGAAAGTAGAAAAAAATAGTTTATTAGTGTGCACACCAGATCCTTATATATGGCAGTGCTGTGTGTGGGAATTGTTTGACTGGAATGCCTGGAGAGCAGCAAATTCCAGTTAATGTCTTTCCTGTGATTGGGCATTTAAAAGTTTGCACTTCGTGAGGTAGCACTTCCCAGCTAACTCTCATCTAAAGACAAAAATAATGGTTCTTCTTCCCAGTGGCTGGTTTTTCTGACATTAGTACTTTGTTACTTCTAAGGCCTTCATCTGCCTGTTGGATTTAATTGACCAATCAGCTAAGTTATCTGGGACAGAATAGGGAGAGGGTAAAAGTAGGATGGAAAGATGAAAGAGTATTATCTGTAAAGCTTCCTTTCCCTAAGACATTTCTTTCCCCTTTTTCTTTTTTTTTTGCTTATCCTTAAGGTTTTTTTTTTTTTTTTTTTTTTTCCCTTTTTGTAATTCAGATTGCATGTTTCATTCCACTTCTAATTTTCTGGTCTACCAACAGATGACTTCTAAAATTTGAGGACATGTCAACAGAGGCTCATGAGATCACCATGTTATATCACCAGTTTTCCCTGTAAGAGACTGGTTTATTGTTTTGTATTTTCCTCTGTTTTTGGAAAGGTGCATACTGCAAACCCCAGCTTTTTCAAGCTAGAAGGGCAGAGTACCTCTGACACTGCTTGTCACTTAATAGTAGAAAGTCACTTTCTGGGGGCAGGAGTTTGGTTGATCTCAGAAGAGCGGTTGAACTTGATCTTAATTCAGTTCAGGACTTTTTCAGTGGTGGTCACACTCCTCAACAGCTATTTAAAACTTGGCCTGATACTTTAAAGGGACTATTGTGCTTACATTGCTTACATAGTACCAGCACATTTCAGGGGAGGATGGTGGTCCCCTTCTCCCTTCTCACAAACTGGAGGTTAATCAATTATGAATCTTACAAGACCTGTGGCACTGCCCATCAAAGGCACCCCACTTATCCAACCATGAGACAAGGCAAACAAAGTGAGAAGATCCTCTGCCAACACCCCAGAAGACACCCTGGAGTGAGTTACAAACTGTATCTACGCCCTTTATGTGGGAGGCAGGCAACATTCAGTTAATTAATGTTTAATTTGTTGTTTATTACAGCACATATGTTCTTCAAGGGAGGAAGAAAGTGGACTGAGGTCTTGTGAATATTTTTCCTTGCTCTGACCTGAAATAAGGCTGACTGTAACAGCAACCATACTTTTTAATGCTCTCAGTTACTTCTACATATAGAACAGACACTTCATCTACCACACAACACTTGGCAATAGAGAACATATTTTTCTATCAATATAATAGAGGTATATTGGGAATGACAGCAAAACTTGAAGATAAGGTCCAACAAAACATATTCCTTAGATCCTACTAAAATCTTACAGTCTGAGAAAATGTCATGGAAACACAATTTAACTGTGACATTCTTTGCTTCTTAAACAGTGAAGAATAGTAACATTTTCTTTTTATGAAAGAATATATTTTTCAAATAAATTCTAGAGCCTCCATATAGAGAATTTGCTAACATAATTGCAATTCTCTTTGCAAAATTGACCAGAGCAGATCTAGTTCAATTGAACATTGGTAAATTCCCTGTAGTACATACCTTTCAAGTGTGATGTGCATCCTTTTGCAAACAGCTAGCACAGGGTCATTGATTTTCTAAGACATCAAAAATAGGCATAAGTAAGACAGAGTCAGTGTCCTGAATCTCTGCAGAGAGGTGAATTTAATCTTTAGGGAATGAATGGCTGTTCTTTTTATAGCCCTGGTTTAAGATGCAGCTCTCTATGATACTGGTAGGCAGACCTGTGAAGAAAACCCAGATTTATTAATCTCCATATAATCATCTTTACAGGCAGAAAATGTACATTTGGCCTGGACTCTCTTGTTCTTCCCCACCCAAGTAAATGCGCAGTTTATTTCACAAAATAAACAGGAGAAACAAGTCACTCACCACAGAAGGAATACTCACAAAGTTATTTCACATAACCTTCACTACCACAGTGGCTTTGTTGGGGTCTGTCATTCACTTCTATATAAAGACAAGAAACTATGTAGTGGAGACCATAAGATCTTTACTACCACTTTTTGCATATTTTTTTAGGTCTGGTTGAGACATTTATCTAGGTGCTTTCTGGTTGGTTCATGCTCCCTAGACTAGGCTCTGCACAGGTCTTGAATAGTAGAATTGTATCAGTTCTGCTGTAGAGTGTTATACCATGGGTAAGGGCCTAAACTTGTAATTTTGATCTTACTCTTTTTAATTTGACTGGACCTAGAAGCGGGAGGTGGAGAGAACCTGCCCACTCATATTCAATGCAGAGCTTCTCTATGGGGTATTTACCAGGGCATCATCCAGAGGAGCTTCAAATAACTGCAGTGATAGAGCTGAAAATATTTCCTTTCAGGAGGCTGCACGGAGAGCACAGCACACAGGCTATGTGCACACCCTGCCCACATTTACTCTGTCAGGTTTCATACATCTGCTGCATTCCAGTGCAGTCACTTCACAGCTGAAGTGATAAGCAGTTTCCAAAGGGGGAATGTGAGCTGAACAATGTCACCTTTCCTGCCTTTGATAAAGACTTTGTGTCAGGTTCTTGAGGAAACTTTGACTTGCAGCAGCCTCCTGGATCTGACAACTCTGCTCTGCAACCTGGACACCCAACATTCAGTTGAATATATCTTCCCTTTGGGACAATCTTCTGTAATGTAAACAGAGCATTTAGACTCAATCTTATATGATTCCAGTTAAGTTACAGCTTTTCTTTAAGAAACCTTTGACAACTGTTTTAGGAAATAGTCCTATTATTGCAGAAATTTTTGATATGCACAGAGCTGATGAAGAGTAATATGGGGGAAGACTAGATAAAGTTTTTAAAGGTTGCATGCGTATTATACTTTTCTTTTTTTTTTTCTATAAAAATGAAGCTTTTTCAAATCTAATCCTCTCATAGACATTGTCTGAAACCTCAGCCAGAGTCTAGAGCATAAAAATATGGCCTGATCTACATGCATTCACAGCCTTGCACTGGTGATGTTTCTCCTGGTCAGTAATTCAGGCTGTTAGCTGGAGTTGATAGTAAAAATAAGAAGTTTGAATCTTAATCATTACATGTTTATAGGTCTTCTTGAAGCATACTCACCCCACTTGCTTGACAACGACTGACAAAATACTGTTTCTACAGGTTGTATCTGATCTGAGTTTCAGTTTAATTACTTCCCACCAAAGGAACTTCCCTCATTTACACTCTGAACCTAATTACTAAATACTTGTCCTTCCAGTTTTCTTAAACAATTTTCACAATCAGTTAGGTTTTTTTGTTTTTCTGCCATCAGAGATAGCAGTTTGTGTGTACAAGCATTCAGCTGGAATTATGGCACAGCTGCCATGTATTTCAGGTGAACTTCAGCACACTGGGGATCTTGACTTAGTTTTCAGTGCTACTTTGAGCCTTGATTTAGGTGTTTAGATATAGCACTGAACTAGAATTGGCAATTACACAGCTAAAAGAAATTTAATTTGGTCAACTTAATTTTCACAGTTTTGTTTTTGGAGACCTTGTGACTTAATCCATTTTGAGAAAACAGTAGTATGCTGGGAAACATACTGAACTGATATCTTTCATATGAAAATCAATTTTAAAAGACGTCTATTTTCAATGTGAAACTCTTTAGTAGAAAGAGAAGGGTATTTTTAATTTTCATCTAAATTTCAGGTTCAGATAGCCTAAGTATTTATGAGAAGAGCTCAAATATCTGTAGCATTTTTAACCCTGATTGGTTTCTCCTTTCTGAGTGAAAGTAAAGAAAACTACTTTCTGAGGGTGTCTGCATATGAATATCATTCCTTCTTGCCTAATAGCTTGGTCTTACTTGGACAGTTTTCAAAACCTGATTTGATGGAACCACTGATTTCCCATCAGGATTAAAAACAGGTGGCCAAGTTGAGGCTTAGCTTTAAATCTTAGATTAAGACTATATCTCAGGCTGACAATCAGAAGGAAAAAGATATAATTAATTTTAAATAAATAAATTGGGAAAAGGTAGAGAGTGAAGCTGTTTCTTTTTCTGGAAAGTAACTTGTGTTTCTAGCTGAGTTAGATTTGTAGGGCTGTCCCAGCCCTTGTACTGCACCTGAAGAAAGCTGTACTCTGTGTGAGTAGACAAATGAAGTTCACAGCAAATGGGTTCCTTTTCAGCATCAGAAGTGCTTTCTTGCTGCATAAAAAGAATGTACTTGGCAGCACATGTACCTATTTGGCTAAATTATTAAAATACCCACCTCAAAGAGAAGGAAATTTATCAAACATCAAAGCAAATGGCCAGCTCTATGCGTTCAGTAAAGTCTGTTCCAAAATCCACTGAGGGAGGTGAAGTACATTTCTGTGTGATTTGAAGGGCTTTGGTCCGTGAAATGTCAATGGTTTGACAACTCAGATCAAAGTTGCATGGACATTTGCATGCCTGACAGTGCAGTAGAGTGCTTACTGGGTTTTTTGCCTGGCGTGAGCAGCTTTGGTGTCTGCCTGTCATGGGCAGTGGTAACATCAGTTCCCTAAATCATCAGCTTTGCATGGGTGTCTCCTTTATCCAGGAATAAGAGTGTTTTCTATCTCATAATTTCACTCTTGGCCTGTCTCAGCAAAGCTGCAAATGTCATGTGGATGCATGAGGGTAAACACCTGCACCAACAAAGGCATTTCCAATTTAAGTAACTGGCTAGTTCAAGAACTGAGTGGAAGTCCTAATTAATTATTTAAACTCAGACTGAGTTTCATGTCCTGTGACGAGATTTTGTGCCAAGTCATGGTGTAGCTCTTAGTGTTTGTTCCCTGGCTTATGTCTTTTTGGATGCTGTCTGTGGCTGAGCCCTGGTCCTTCTGTAAATGAATGGATCTTGTTCCCAGACAGAAATATTAATTGAGAGTGACACAGCTGCATTTTGGTGTCTGCCTGTGTGTCATACTGTTGTGCAGCCAGTGATGGGAGCTGGGCCTGGAACCACCACACAAATGCTGGTGTGGGAAGAGAAGGTCTGTTCCCTGGATGTTAGCACTGAATTCTGCCTTCTCTTTGATATCTGCCTCTATTTCTGCTTCTCTTTCCTCTCTTTAAGCAATGGTGTGTTTGATCAAAAGGAATGTGCTGCCAAAATTGGAACACACATATATATATGTATATAAATGTCCCTTTCTTCTGCCTGCATACATTAGAGAAAAGCACTTAACACACATCACGTGAGAACAGAAATAATTAGGTGTGTGATTGCACATCAGGCTTCCCTAAATATATTCTCATCAGACATTCAGGAAACATTACAGTTTTATTACCAAGGGAAGGTTTTGCTTTTATTATTTTTGTAGGGGTAATTGTTTTGGGTTCTATAAAATACAATCTTCTAACTAAAGACTGTGTTTGTTTTGAAACCTTTGGCATGAAAGAAATTAACATTTCAGTTTCACAGCTTTTACAATTGTAGTGGGTATCTCTATTAGCTGATGTGAAGCAGGGAGTTTCTTTTATGTTTATTTGTTTAGTAGCACCCATCCCAGGTTCACAGCCCTCACGGTTAATACACTAGTATGAGATTCTGGGAAAGCAGTCCAAAAAAATTTGCACGCTTCAGTGATGTCCCACAAAACCGTTTGTCTTGCCTGGCGATGATGAAGTCATCAGCCCATATTTCACTTTCTGCCCAGAATAGTAAGGGAGAAGATGATCATAAATTCCTTCTGCCCCTTTTGGCTCCCCACCAATTCCCTTTGTGAGTTCCCTCTTGGGTTTTTTTGGTTGTTTTTTTTGTTGTTGTTGTTTTTTGGGGTTTTTTGGGAGGGGAAGTGGTTGTGTTTTTTGGGGGTTTTTTTGTTTTGTTTGTTTGTTTTTATCTGCTCTCTTGGTTTCACTCACATTCTCTGTTCTTATACACATGTAAGTCTCAAAATCCTTTGTGGTGCTCCCTTTAATTCTCTGCTTTCCTGTTTCACGTGTTTGGTGCCTGTTCTCTCTCCACATTTGGGTTTTTTTGGCTCTATCACTGTGTTTTTGGTTTTGGTGGTGGTTTTTTTTGTTTGTTTGTTTTTTTGCTTTGTTTTATTTTTAATGTTATTTCTCCCAGGTTCCCAACAACCCTGGGAGACATGACAGAACTACCCCTATTTCCTTCTCTTTGTCTACTGCAAACCAAGAATTGAACTCTTAGGATGGGTTGCAAAGAAGTTGGGCAGCATGGAGGGAGTGAACACACAGGGGAATTTGTACCCTTGCTTTCCTGCAACACCATCTCCTACATTGCTTTAGCATGGGAACGTATGTGAGACCTAGAGACAGGGATGGTTCAGAGTGCCTTCAGCCCTCGTCTTTATCCCTTTATATAAAGCGGAATGGTATCTATTTGCAGCAGGTGTAAGTTCTTCTGTAGCCAGGTCCTAGGCAGGAAAAGAAACTTCCAGTTAAGTTACAGCAGTACAAAGTGTAATGATAGAGATATCCAATAATTTAATCGGCACTCCAGGGACGACTGGAGTTGGCCCCTCATGGGATCTTGGGGCATCAGGCATCCCACAGCTCTGAAGGCTCTGCTGCTAGGGAGACAGTCCAGACCAAAACTATGATCAAAGGGCCCAAATCTCTACGTCAGAACGCATTAATTCATCTAGCTGACAACACATCTAGTTTATAAGTTCTGCAGACAAGTAACGTTCCATTTGTAATGTTCTTGGTCGTGTGTGGAGTAACCTTTGAAAGGTCCCAAAGTCTCTGAGGCAGCTCTCAGAACAGCTGCCACAGAACTTGTATGCATCCCTGTGTATCTATGTACACCTGCATTTGTATATATTCTCACACTTGTTGAGGTCTTTTACATGACTAAATTTCATCTTATAATGCCCAGATATACCTTCTCTCCCAATAGCCTCCACTTTTAATATTTTCAGCTGCCTAATTCTTATGAAAACCATTACTGTCTCCACAGTTTTTCATCTAGCTGTACAGTGATTGTCAATGTCTTCTAAATATCCCATTTTTTGCCCAATTACAGAGACAATGATTTCCAGGTACAAGAGAAACCTGGAAATGTTTCAGGCTTCTGCTCTGGTGGCCTCAAGTTCAATCCTATGTACAGAAATCAGGGCAGCTGTCAAAAAGAAACCAAGAACAGCTCATTCTGGTTTGTACACTTATGTGCCTGGCTTCTTAGAGATTTCTGTAGCTATTTCAGAATAATTTCCTTTTAAATTCTAGGGAGTATTTATTTGCTCTGTAGTGAACCATATTCCAAGCTTTATTGTATGTCTTTCTTATGGCTGTAACCACAAAGGCGTTTTCTGTCTCTCCTCTAATACAACTGTGATAAAGACACAGCAGTTGATCAGTATCCAAGTTCTTCTGAAATTTGTATTTTTCCTTTATTCTGATCTGAAACTGAGCTTGCATTGAATAATGTTAGATAAAGGTGAAGTCTCTTGAGGTAGATCATATAATGGTAGGACAGGTATCATCTGCGGTGGACCCAATGAGCTGAAAAATACAGCAGCAGAAGAAGCTAATTTAATTTGACATAGCCATGAATATTTGACATTTTATAAGGAAACACAGAAATGAAGTCCATCATACTCATACTTACTATGATTCTCTAGGAAGTACAGATTTTCTTCCATGTGTAATCTCTGTGAACACAGAGGTTGAGGAGGCTGCTGAAGCTCATGTAAAGATTGTCCAAGCCCTATAGAGCAAACTCATTGCAAAAATTGAATTCCCAAAGTTTTTGCATTGGGTGTTAAAATACTGAGCTGCATCACACATGCCTTGCAACAGATGCTTTTAATACATGAGGAAAGTTTTCCTCCATGTACGCTTACTGCTTACATGCTCTGTCTTCTCCAGTGCCTCTGAGCAGAATAACAGCAGAGGGAAGACACTCTGAGATGCCTCGGACGTGCAAGGTCTGACTGAAGGTCAGGTCCCACTCCCCTTTGGGAGCTGAGAGCACAGAGAACAGTAAAAACCATGTCATAATACTCTGTATTTAGGTTGTTCTTAAAATGCTGTCTTTCTTCATACTACGCTTGAGATAATCTGAAACCTCTGAAATTACTCTTTGTACCCTTGTTTCTCCTCACAACCAACTAGTTCTTGCTGTGCCTCTTTCTGATCACAATTAAATTTACGTGCTTTGACTTAGATCTTGCATTCACTGATGCCTTTTTAAGACAGTTGTCATTTTTCTCTTTGATTTCTCTTAAATTTATGAAGTAAATAAGGAAGAAGGTATGGAGTAAGAATTAAGAAGGTACGGACTATTTTTCTCCTTCCTTCTTTTCCTCTGATAGACTCAAAGAGGAACAGAAGCTGAGGCAGGAATCCAAATCACTTGATATCCTGACACTGCTACTCTGCAGACCCACAAAATTTCCTCCTTTCTTTGGATGTGCCCACCTGGATTAGGAAAGGGAGCAGGAACCTCACTCCTACACATGCTGCAGAGGCTTCCAGGGTCTCAGGCAAGAGCCCGGAAGAGGTTGTTGAGCCTTCTTTCTACATGCCCACACTTCATTGGCATCAGGCTCAGGAGGGTAGGATCGGAGAGAGGGTAGACATGAACAATAATTTGGGAGCAGTAAGGAGCCCATCTTCCCCCAGACTGGTACCCAGCAGAGCAGGCAGAAATCATACACTGCATTGCCTCTGAGGCTTTCACTGCCCTTTCTGTTTCCTGATCCTTTCTGCATCAAACTTTAATAATACTCAGATTCCAGGTCAGATCCCAAGTTCATGCCTAGTTTGTGGCTTTTCTTCTTTTCTAACCAATATATTTTGTTGAAGTAATATTAGGATTAAAATCCCACTTTTTGCATCGTGCTTTAGCTTCATTAAGAAAAATATCACCTTGTATTAAACCTTTTGCTCTGTGTACTGCAAGCCCTATGTTACAATCCTAACTAATTTCAGAGGTCTGGGATTGTTCCTTTTAAGTGCCTGCTCCCATCCTTGGCAAACCTCGTGGCTTGCAGATAATTGTGACCACAGAAGCTAAGTGCTTTGTGGCTGGGAAGAATTCTTCCCACAATTTTCAAGGTAGATTTTTGTGGTTATTGACAGATTCATTCCTTTGACACCTCCACACTATAATGTGACAACTGTTAGCAAATACTGACTTTATGGTGACGGCTGTAGTTTTGATACAAAACAAGAGTTTGCCCAAAAGATTCTCACCTCTGCCATGTACATTTAATTTAGTTACAAAATTGTAACCATTCAGTTCCATGGCTGAGACAAGCAAATTTGAAGGACTAGAATGATTCTTAAACAGCTTAAAGAGCCGACCTTGTCCTAGATATGGACTCTTGCCCATTGTATACTAAAGTCTTCTTGTATGATTAGCATAAGACTGGTTTCACAACATTATCCCTGGCTGACAAATCATGTCTGGGGGTTACCTGTCCCCAGTCTCTCATGATTCCTCTCTCCTTAAAGGTTAAAAAATGCCAAACAACCTTCTCTTCCTCCAAACAGTTCTTTAAGTGACAATTAGACAGCAAACTAAGATCTGTAGCATGTAACAGGGCATCAAGACAAATGACTCATCTGGTGCAGACATGAGATTGGCAGGGGAGTCACTGCTGCAAGTCCCATCCAGGGCAGTGGAGAGCCTGACCTCCCTTATGTTGCTCCGGTTGCCTGTGGAATTACAACAGATGATCACAGCCTAACAGCATCCTCTCCAAAGAGGGACCCCCTGCTGCATGGCAGGTGCACATATCCTCTTTCTGTAACGAAAAACATTGGCATCTCTTATTCTGTGTGGAAAGGGTCAAAATGTAGAATGAAGACTCCTATTCGCACTCCTCTTGGGCCATGCCTTTACTGCACTGAGCATCTGCTGCCCCTCTGTATTTCAGTGGTGACTGGGAGCGTTCTGCACAGAGTGAATCGATGCCAGAGGTTGCAAACCCACCAGGATGAGGTCCTCATGGGCAGGTGGCAGACTGCTGCTGGCTCCAGGTGTACTATGGAAGCTGATGCTGTACTTTTCATCAAATTAAGAGGATTGGGAAAGCACTGCCGAGGCAGTCTCTTTATTCTGATGAACATTGTGCTAAAAGAGATGTCCACTAAGTAAGAAGTTTATTTGTTTTTTTGTTTGTTGAGTGAATAGATTTCACTGGTCTCAAATAGCACTCATTTGCATCCAATGGAACCAGGCCACTTGGCTGGAAGAAACTTCTGCTATTCCTAATTCTGAGTTTTCTGAACAGGAGATACCCAGCTGTAATTCGTAATTATCACTTTGAAGTTTTGATATCATACCAAAGTCTTTTGAGAAACAAAATGAGGTGTGGCCATTTTTTAAAAATAGCACCAGTTAAAGATGTAAAGAGAGTGGGGAGTGAATACACCATCACTTGGAATCTTTAAATCAAGATTTAATCATTGACTGCCTTTATAAAATATACATTTTTGCAACACCAAATATTATGATGATAGATGCAGGAGCCACAGAGAGGATTTCCCTAACTGAGGTTGTCCAGAAGGTTAAATGAGATGGCCATAATGATCCCTTCTGGTCTTAACCTATCAATCAAAGGGCATTAAATTTTACTCACTGAGCTGGACATATGATTATGCAAAACAGGAGTACAAAGATTTTCCTGCTTGTAAAGGGAGAACCTGGAAAGAATAATAACTCTGGGATAAAAATATTATGCTGACCTTCTTTCAGAGCATCTACAAAGTTACAGAGGGTCCTTTTAAGGTTAGCACAAGTATCCTGGTTATTCCAGATGACATGAATGCTTAGAATGGAGTAGATTATGAATGTACAATTTATTCTATGACCTGAAACAATTTTTTCGTGGTATTTGGAGACCCTTCTGCATTTAGGTGCAAGATGGACAATGAAGGATTGTTGTGGAATTGTTGAAGTATTTTAATAAAGTTCATCCTCATGTTTTCATTGTGATATTAGTCTATGCTTTTTATAACAGTATATTGCAAAAGGGACCTTCTGTGATGCTTTTGTCTCATCAATACCCTCAAAACCCTTTTCCTTCCACTGCACTGTGAAGCAGCACCTAGTCTCTGTTGGATCTCTGGGTCTAGATATTTGGATTAAGTTTGCCCGTGTTAAGATGTAAGAAACTGAAAGAAAGCACATTCAGTTTGTCTGTTGGCTGGAGTTGCTTTTAAAAGCAGAGGGATGTGTGGGTGGAGGATGTGAGAAGGAGATTTTGTACTGGCATATACATGTGTAAACAGGTATTCAATGATTTGTAAAGAGCTGAGCTCTACAGCACCCAAGAAATATACAATCTTTCCCCAAACCTCCAATGTTTGGAAGCTGGTGGGTTCAGCTCCTGACAACTGTTTTAATCAGTAGGGCCACAGACCAGAGGTTTTTTAGACTGTCTTTCAATCAGTGGAATTGATTGGCAGCCATTGATTAAACGGTCATGTGGACCAGTGCTAACTACTTCGGTTTGGAAGGGAGTGGGCAGGAAATGGGAATCACCAATGTCTACAAGCACATGCTAAAAATTGTATTGTCAATCAGATGACCAAAGGCTTCAATGTGTTTTATGCTAGACTTGGAAAGGACAGTGGTGTTTGTAGCACATGAAGTTGTCCTGGAAGTCGCAAAAACATCTCAATTTTAATTTTGTCTTGCTCTGCTATCCTAGTTCAATTTCCTTAGGTTTTGATGTTATATCTGGCACTGTAAGTCAAAGGAGAGGGTTTCCATTACAAAATTTCTGTGTCAAGCTAGGTCTTTTTGGTGATTGCCACTGTTCAGTGAAACTTGTATGAACATGATTTTTAAGGATTTTATGAGTTTTAGGAGTCTCTTTTCATAGAGAAATTATACATTGTGTTGGGGCACAGGATTTCCTGCATCACTGAAAGCTTCAGCTGCACAGCAAGATTCACAGAGCAAAAGTTAGCCATCTGTAATCCTGGTCTCTCATACGTTTTCTAGAACTAAGTCAAGAATGGAAAATGGAACCTTGAAAGTTCTTTCCAGGAGTGAGTGTTGTGGGGCTGTGAGATGATCACAACCTAGGCAGAATGAGACTTCTCCTGTGGCTCTTTGGGTCTGATGGGATTTCTGTGGAGGTGGAAGTAACAGCAGCTCAAACACTCTTGTTGGCCGACAGGGAACTAGGGCAGGATTGCAGAGAGGGGAGGCCTGAGCAAAAGAGATGAGCGGAAGTAGTAACCTGCTAGGAGGACCAA
Organism: Picathartes gymnocephalus; assembly: GCA_013390045.1. Lineage (NCBI taxonomy): Eukaryota > Metazoa > Chordata > Aves > Passeriformes > Picathartidae > Picathartes > Picathartes gymnocephalus. Next base: position 45,163 of record WEKY01044895.1, on the reverse strand, counting down.
GAAAGGAAGCTGTTGATTCACTGAGAAGCTCCTTACTTGTGAGCAAAGCAATGTATAAATACCAGGGATGGTTAGTGAAGAGGAGAAGCTGAGGGGCAAATGCCAGGGAATTCTGATTAAATTCTAAAGGGCATCACAGAAAGCTGGAAAGCACCCTGGCCTCTCACACTGGGGACCCAGAGCAACCACAGCCTCATGTAAACCTTTTTTGGGTGATTTTGCTTTTTTGCAGGGTTGTATAATCTTTTATTTTTCATTGGGAGTTTTCACTGTCAAAACTGTAGCTGGTAAAAGATATTTGGAAGATTTTTGGAGTGCATTGAGAGAGTACATTGATTTCTGTCATTGCAAGCAATATTTTGCTTTCAAATCAGACTCTGAAACACTAGTCTCAGAGTCTATTATTAATTCCTGATGTCATTAAGAGATGTCTTCTCTGTCTGTGATGCACTGACATTTATTTTATAATGCACTGACATGATTAGAGCTTTAATTTGATTTTCTAGCCAATATGCTTGGCCCAGGATTCTCAGGAGTTATGTTTATAGTTAGCTAAGCTCACGTTTCAGTCATCTATAAATGAAGTAATTCCTTAATATTTTAACGCCTAGTTTGGCAGCTTTCAGCTTCTCAAGTCTTCCTTTGGCCAGGCCAATTGCTTCAGTGCCCAGTAAGTTTACTGACTGTGGGAACTCTTGGCCTTCCTCCCAAGAAGAGCCCTTCAGCACTGTTCCACATAGAGCCAAGGAGAGCTTAATAGGCTGAAAAATGGACGACTGCTCTCTGTGCAGTCCTTCCTCATCTGTTTAACCACAGTCTGGATCCTGTATGTGCTACGTCTGCAGCCTGCACCTTAGGGACACAGAGGGAGAGTCACTGGGAATGCAGCAGGCACAGGTCAAAGGAGAGAGACTGGTAACAGTAAGGGATCTAAAGTTTACAGCAGAATCTGCCCCTCCAAGAAAACCCCACATATTCTTCTACGCAGCCATTCACAAAAGTATCTTCAAACTTTTCAGTTCAGTCTGGTCTGACTTTCTAGGGGCCAAATTTGATACCTGCATATTATTTGGGTGACCTCTTTCTTCTACCTGCACTGGGTAGCCCCTTGAGGTACCTCTGATGTTTCCACCAGGAGTAAGGAGTAAATGAGGAGAGTAACTAGGCTAGAGGAGGATATAAAATCATACTTCTTACCCTTCAGACTGAAATACTACAGCTCTTTCTGAACTCTTGGCCTTTTTTTCACACTGGGATGTTTACAAAGCATCAGAAAATTTTACTCTTTAGATCTCGAGTGCCTTTAAAGAGGTGTACTTTATGCCAACTACGAAGGACCTCAGAATCGGACCTTACATGTTTAATCTGGATGTGCAGAAGCAGACTGTTCCACTGCTCATGCCTCAGTGCATTAACTAATCTTTAAAGAACAGGGATTAAGGAGAAGCTTTGCCCACGAACAGGTTAGCCCTGGCTGTCTAGCACAGGCTGCACAAACTCATTCAGATTCCTCAGAGGTGTGTAGTGCTGATCACTGTCCAGAGACAGGACATTGGATTAGATGGACCATAGGTGTGACCCAGGGCCTCAGTGTTCAGGTAAATTTCCACTGCAAAATGATACTACTTTCTTGGTTCGTTTCTGTGAGATTTTGGTGTTTGATTTTTTTCTATTCTTTCCATGTTCATTATTAGTTGTGTTTTCTGTTGATGTATTGATACTGGTGTGTGGTAAGTTGAACAAGCTGGACTTTTTCCTCCTCTTTCATAGTCAGTGCTCATCTTTTCCCTGGCTCTGTCTAGGAGCCTCTTCAACCAAGAAAGGCAGAAGAAAATGAGTGTCTCTGTGTCAGAAGGGCTGGTAAATGGAAAAGGCTGATCAATCCTCATGAGTTCTTTTACCTAAGTTCAAGTTTTATTTAGACATTGCAATACTGTTCAGTGCACAGGGAGAACTACTACTTTCTTGCCATCAGCATTAGAAATAGTAACATTTAACATGGGCAACCCCTGTACATGCCCTTCTCTTTGTTATTTAAGTTTTTAAAATATAGCAAGGGAAAATTGATTCCAGTATTAAATAGAATGGATGGAACTGACAGTGCTATTGGAATCACAGAATGGTTTAGGTCAGAAAAGACTTCTGAGATCATCAAACCCAACCGTTAACACAACACTGCCAAATCCACCACTAAACTGTGTCCTTAAGCACCACGTAGTTTTTATCTATATTTTTCCTATATAGGTATATATGACTTCCACTGTAACATTTCAAGCATCAGCACCACCTGAGAGCTCTTTGCAACTGCAGCTTATGCATTTTGCAGTAAAAATTCTCTCCCCTTCTCTCTTCCCTCCTCTTCCTCCGCCCCCAGAGAACTGACAGGCTTTCTACTGACAAATGTTGAGTGTAGCTCCTGAGGATTTAGCATGTCAGGCTGTGTCTACACAGCTTAGGTTTCTATTATTACGCAATGGCTTAGAGGGCAGTGCTTTGCCACATAATTACAGAGCCAATCTCTGTTAGGACCAGGAGTTTGGATGCCTCCTTCTATACCAACTATTTGCCTCCTGACCACTTAGGACTCCTCCTTGACACACTTACTTGTTTATTAGCTCCTTTTTGTACCCTTGTTTCATCTGGTTTCTGGTTTTCTTCCCTTTCCTATGTTACATATTTGTTTATTTCAGAAGTGAGGGGTCTGACTGAGTCGTGCCTGCACGGATTGCTATGCACTACAAAGCACTTGCTGTATATTGCATCGTCAGAAGAGGTAAGAAGAAATTCCTGAAGCTGCCTGCTAGTTCTCTCGGGTTTTTCACTCTCTATCATTTTTTTTTTCCCCCTCTCTCCTTTTTTTTTTTTTTTCCNAGTTTGCTGTTTTTCCTTCTTCCATCTCTGCGTGACTGTGTGTGTCTGTGCCGCCCTGCCTCTCGTCCCCCCGCGGTACGACTCGGCCCCCACCCCAACACACACGCACATACACAGGAGCTGGGCTTGCTTGTATGAACCTGAAGACTTCCAATATTGAAATGCATCTGTTACCTTGGGATGCACTAGGATCAGAATGCTTGAAAAGCCTGCAGGCTGCTTAGTCCTCTGAGACTGGGGTTTTTAAATCACACAGGAAAAGAACAAGATATTCACTTTTTAAAATTCTTTTCCTTTTTCTTTTTTTTTTTTTTTTTTTTTCCCTTTCCTTTTTTTTTTTTGTTCTTTGGATATTACTGAACAAGGAGTCTCAGGGATTGACACGCTCGGACTTCACTGAATCAGGCTGCATCTGACAAACAACTTGTCTGCATTTTGGTTTGCTAGAGATCAACCGGGATTTTTCTGATTCTATCTTCTTTTGAAAAAAGGATGCATGGAATAGAAAGGCGGTCTAAGTGCCTGTGTGAGACTATTTTACCAAACCTGGGATAAATGTTACTTCTCAAAGGTAAGTGCAAGGATTTTTTCTTATGTATGTATAAACTGTGTAGTTATAACATAAACTATATATATAGATACGAACCCAAAATATTTCATAGACAGTTACCTCTGATGGGAAAAAATGTCTCCACCATTAATCTTAAAGCATTGGAGAAATGTATAACTTTATCACCCCTTCAATGTTAGCTTAGATAAGATTGTTCATGTAGAGTAATGGATCTCAGTTTGGTTTCTACCTGTCATGGTATGAAAAGGCACTTCAAAAAGAATTTTTTTTTAAGAATCAATAGGAATTTTCTATGATAGTTTTTAAACAGTGATGGAAATATGCTTAAAAGAAAGGATAAAAATTTGGTGTCTAAGAAAGGAAGAATTGAGTAATAGAGTAAAGCTGTGAAAGCAATTTCAGCTTTCTGAGGAATTAGTAAATCCTGCAAAGCTAAGGAAGAACTTTGCTGGACAGATCAACTCTGCTGTACATAAAACCAGAGAGTAAAAGTGTGAGGACCTCAACAAACATCATTTGAAGAAACAGGAACAGCTAGGGAAGGGAAGGGAGTGAGGGGTGTGGAGGGGCAGTGGGCACCCACTTCAGTATCTGCTGTCACAGAGGCTGCTGTTGTTGGTAAGGCGATGCCTCTGGTGCTGGGTGTCCAAAACTGGCAAGGTGGGCATGGGGGGGATGGGGTACACAAACAGGTAAATGCTATCTCATGTCTGTCTGACGTCAGCAGACATATATGCTCTCAGCAAGAATAAATGTACTGAGAATTGGGGTGGGGGAAACATCTAAGTGGCAGCACAGTACAAGATACAGCAAAATGGAAACTGAGTCTCTCTCTGATTTGCATGGACATATGCACAGCTTGGGACACAAAGCAAGTGCATGACTGAATAAAAGAAAGGAACTAATGGGGTAAAAGAAATTGGCAGTGAAGTCAACAAGTCCCAGTATGGTAGAATAGTAACTGGATATGTAAAATGGTCAGTTGTGGTAGTGTATGTAAGGAAGGCTTCTTAAGCTGGGTAACTCCCACCTACACAAAAGAGACTAATAATATTGATTTAAAGCAAGAATAATATTTTTCTTTTCAGACTACCTGATCTAGTATTTTTGGGCCAGTGCCATGGATATGAAGAATAAGGTTTATTTTATCTACTCCATCTTTGTGATTACTATGACAAAAACTCTTTTGATGAGAAGAGGGAGGGAAACAGTAAGCATTACTTCAGTCTATAAAGTCACAGTTAATTAAATTGACATCTCTTAACTTTATAATACAATGTTCAGCATGGGTAAGTCCAGCAGATGCAATAAAATTGTCATGGGGATTTTCTGTTCCTCCAGAAAGAGGAAACATTGCCACACAGGGGGTCAATTTCCTATTGGACCTTGCTGTGTACAGAGGCTGTACTAAGGCAAATTTAGGCTTGTGATGAGAAAGAAGAGAGATAAATCATGACTTTCACCCTTGCCGTATTTCAGGCTGGTTGCAGTCTCCTTGTTTACAGCTGTCTCTGTGTCAGTGGTGAGTTTGCATTGCCCACAGATCACCACTTGAGCACAACAGAGTGCTTCTCGTGGGCACTCTGCTCGGAGCCGCCGCGTTGCTCGAAAAAGGGCTCCAGACATTCCATGAAACCGCTTCTCATTCTCAGGGCGAGAGGGGATGCAAAAAATAAGCAATGCCAGGATACAGGCAGGAAAAATTTCATGCTGGACCAAGCTATTTTAACCCATGAAACCCCAGCAAAGATCTGTATCACCTCTTGGATCAGAGACAGTGTCTGTCCTGCTCCCCCCAGCACGGGTTTGGTTTCTTTAGGGTAACTCTGGACAGGGTGTGCCCCAATATCTGGCTGAGCAGGTCACTGGCAGGCAGGCAAGCTGGCTCCCCTTGGTGCACCATAAAGGGTGAGGAATGTGACCCAGCCTCAGAGTCCCTGTTTGCTGCTGTCCTCTCGGCCCCATGCTGCACTTCACAGCTTTAGCGCTTCTTGTTTAAATTTACAATTGGTCCATTACTGACCATTTTTCCTAATGGGAGGTGCAAATGGCACGTGTAGCCTTGCCCTGTAGCCTCCGCTCTGCCTGCTGCTCAGGTGGACCCGAGCTGACAGCTCCCTGGCAATCCTAGTCAGAGTCTTTCTGCTCCCCCTCTTTGCTGAGGAATCTGACCACTGACTCAAGTTTGCAACGTAATGGTTAGAGACCCATCTGAACCGCCTCCTCCCCCCACTGCTTCTTTTTTTTTTTTTTTGTACCTGTGGGCAAAAAGCAAAATGGGAGGCTGATTCAAGGTTATTGAGGTTTAACTAGTAGTAGGTGGCAATATTCTTCAAGGGACTTAACTCCCTGCTGAGGGGTTGTGGACTGAAAACCCTTGAGGCTGCATTTGCTACCCACCCTCAGAGAGGGGAGGGAGGGGATGACGACAGTGCCTGTTCACTCCCAAATCCCATTTTGCATTTCTAATGCATTTCTGCCTTGACCTACAAAGATCACCTGCGAGAGAAGAGGGGTAATTTTTTCCAAGTGTGTACTCAGTCTTTTTTTTTCTGGCCTGAGCACTCAGCCTTACTTTCTTTGTGTTTGTCAGAGTGTGCTGTCGTGGGTTTTTGTGGAGAGGCTAATTATCTTCTAGGTGCTGAACTGAAAAGCAGTAACATTCTTTTTGAAGGAAGACATCTGTGGCTCCTTCAAACCAGTCCACATGATTCTGGAATTTACTGCCCAACACCAAATAACCCATTGCTTGTATTCCCTTTTTCCTCCTTTCTTTTACTGTGTAGAATTTGACTGTAGTAACTGAGGATCTCACCAAGGGGCTGGGATTTACTCTGTCAGTGTCCAGAGGCCACAGGTGCTGGCAAGGGTCTGAACAGCTCCCAGTTATCAAGTGAAACTTGTGACAAAAGACAAGATTTCATCTGAGTGCACCAGAATAATAACAAACCCCACAAATCCCAAATCAGCATGATGCAGTGCTGCAGTGAAGGGCCAGCTGTTACTCTCTGCCCAAACCAGCTCCACCCAAGATGCACAGAGAGAGGAAAGCCTGTAAGTGATACTTCTGATTCTAGGAACTCATACTACCTCCTGCATGGGTGACTGACAAACCTTGGCATGAAATTAACATGCGTAACTATGTCATTAGGAGGCCCACAGTGATGTGACATGGAAAACTGGGAACAGATCATGTCATTTAGAAGTATTTCTGCATCTCTTGGATCAGCAATAGTCACCTTACTTCAGAATATTGATATGACATTTTTTCTGATTTTTCTCCCTTTCTGTCATTTTTTTTGTCTTACCCGTGATATGGGTCTCTGATGACATCCTCATTTTTATGGAAAAACATTGGTGACAAATCCAGGATACTGACTTCAGCATATAAAATAGGCAGCAGCAGTAAAAGTCAGAAAACATCTTTTCAGTTAAAAAAAAAATGCTGATTTGAAAACATGGGAGAAAGGAAAAGATGTGCTGTCAGAGTCTGGTCCCATGCAGAATCACTATTGACCTACACAGAAGGCAGAGCTAAGTGGGAGTTTTCCAGTATAAATGTTTTTGTTTTTAGCAGGAAAAAAAATATTTTTAACACTCAGAAACATGATTGGGAAATGGTCAGTCTCATGAATTTCCTGACTAAAAAACTGTAGGGACAAAATTTCCAGGACATCTTATGTTACATTCTTTCTGGAAGATAAATTTTATTATTTCTTTCCAGTTCATGCATTTTGTATGAAAACTGAAAATAATTCATATGAAACTTGATCATAAAATCCCATTTTGCTAAAGGACAAGCAAATCTGTGAGTTGAACTGGAATTAAACATTTTTGGCTCATTAGAAATCTTGCATACCTTCACTTTGGGACAAGGGAACTGTAGACATTTTCATTTAGACTCAAGGGACCAGAAAACCTTTGCCTGCCAAGCCTTACCTGGAAGTCAACTTATTTCACCAAATGAGATTATTCTAGGGGTATCTTGTCAACAAGTGCTGTGAGATATGAAGGCTTCTAAGAGTCTGCTCTTGAAATCATTTCTCCAGCAATGGAAAACTTATGTGCTGAGAGGACATGGCAGCTAAAAAACAGCAGGTAGGAGGGGATGGCTGCAGCAATAGTATAAGCAGTAGAATGGAGCATTTAGAAGGCTTCTGCTAATCACACCTCAGGAAGGAACAGGTCTCTAATCCTCTGGCAGATCTGCTGCCACTGTGGGGTTATGGAAAGAGGTGAGATAAGGAGAGGGTCCTGGAATAGCAGTAAATCCAGGGTCCTGGACAATGGTTGGTCAGAAGGTGAGAGGTAGGGCTGGTGCATCCCAATGCATAGCAAGGCAGGTTCTGAGCAGAACAGAAGCTGGATTAAGGATAAAATCAACAGGAAGTACATGATGGCTGAAATCATCTTGTCTATTTTAATAGAGCTACTGTTGCACTGAAAATCCCTGGAAAACACATGTGTGGCACTGGTGCAGAAAATCACCAGTGTGACTCTTCCTGAAGCCAGAAGAGGTAGGTCAGAGTGGTGCATAGGTCTTTATGTTCAGGATGCAGTCAAATTGCTGCAGTTGTCCAGTCAGGAGTTTGATCTGACTTAGTTGGGAGAAGGAAAGACTATGGAAAACCTAAATCTAATCAAATCACATGGATTGTGGTGACCAAGCACATTGGAGATTGGAAGAAATACATGCGTTGGTGGAGAAGCAAGGAATTTTTCCTCTTCTGCCTTTAGAGGAGCAATTTGCTTTAACAGGCTGAGGAGCAAGGGGCCTCAAAATGGCACCAGTTAGCAAGAGCCCCTTAGCATTCTTTTGTCATGTCTAAGCTCCTCAGAAAAGCTTCAGTATACATGTCGGTCAGAATGAGTAATCCTCCTTTTGTGACAGCCTAAAGATAAAAACCAAGAATGGGAAAGGAAAAGAGGATGTCTAAAACACACCACATCCTCTGCTGCAGTGGCAGGATGGATAGGCTGTGGTATCAGGGAGAGAGCAGCACCTGTATGGGTGCTAGGAAGGAAGGACTGGCTGTACCAGGATTTATATTAGATCCCTCAGTTAACAGCCTTTAAAAAAATCTATCTGTCCTTTCAGTACAGAATGAAAACAATGAGCAATCAAATGGCAAAAGGAAAAGTCAAGAGAAAAAAAGTGCCTGTCATGGCTTGTTCAGCATTCCCTGTCTGGTTTAAAAGTAGCCAACAACAAACGTCTGTCTCCTTAGAGATAAATATCAAAACCTTCCCAATCATTTCAGTAGACATTTGATCTCCTTCCCTTTGTGAATATCCCTGTGAATAGGTAAACACGTGATACTTACAAAGCTCAGCATGTTTTGGATGTGAAACAGGTATACTAAACTAAGACAGAAAAAGGCCAAACTGTATTGATGGACAATAAAATATCTGGACAGAGACCATTTTGTTGGTTTCCTAAACTGAGAACTAGTTGGTGTTTCGTATGAGTTATCTTCAGTGTAAATGAATGTTATCACTGCTGCTGGCAGATATTTACTGTATATTGTTTTTTAAATAAGGGTAAAACATTGATTACTGTCTCTCCAAACTATTGACTGCACTTTCTCCCTGTTGTCAGGTCAGATAACTTATCTCTGGAAATGTTCAGTAGAAAAATGCGAAAATATGCTTTTTCCCAAAAACTCTCATGGAGAAGAGGATAAGGGTTTGTTTTTGGGGTCTTTTTTTTTTTTTTAAAGCTGCCTATAATCAAAATATCTTGTAATTATCCCTGAAAATTGACAAATGCCTCTGTGAGATATGCGAATATTCTCTAATCCCATTTCACTTGACCAAGTAGCCCACTGAACCATGAATGCTTCCCTTGACACCCACTTTGGAAGGACAGTGTGACCTTTCCTTATTAGCACAGCTACATCTTCTGTTCACTGTTCCACAGACACATTTTGGGAGCGATACCTTCTTGAGATGAGGAGAAAGGTTGTTAATGGACTTCACAGTTATACTGTGCGGCCAGGAGTCCCACAAGAGTGAGCTTTCCCCTGTCCATGGTCTCCCATCACCCTATCCTGACTGGACCCAATGGGCCTCTGGCTGGTGGGAGAAGTTTCAGGGGCATTAATTAATAATGTTTGCTTTCAGATCCAGGGGTGGGTGACAGCAGTTTCATGTGAACTGTAGAGGATTGTTCACACTGACAGAGAGTCAGAGCAGAGAAGTTGAAGAGCAGCCTGATGGATATTCATGACAGCAAATACCCTGAGGGAAAGCAGAGTAACATTTGGAGAAAAACTGGAGAAATTTGGTAGGATGAGGGGGAAGGGAGAAAGAAAATCAGCTATGGTAAAGCTAAGAAGATGTTTCTGTCTCTTTAGTTATTTGTACGACCCTTTTTGCCACCGAGCCAGAGTACCAGGCTAGGCTAAAAACAGACTTATGATCTGTGTCTTTGGTCACACTGTACATAGCTGATACCTCTCTCGGCCACTCGAGGTTGTTTTATTTTTCACATCTAACCTGTTTTAGCCTTTTGGTGTACATGAGAACATGTACTCAAGCCCTTTGTGCATTTGTTTCTGTTGTCTTGATCTTTCTTGCACCTCCATGAATCAGTGAGTTAAGAAGCTATTTTTTTATTTTTCCTGAGGACTGAACACAAAGACTTTCTTATAATCAGCTTAATACTTAGAACCACTCAATTCATAGCAGAGCCTAGCAACAAGCTTTCAAGTTAATGTGAGAGACCCTCTAAAATATACCAGATCCCTCTTCTTATGATATCTTTTCCAGAGAGAGTGCAACCAATGGGCTGAGATCTTTCCCTTCTGTGCTGGATGTCTAATGGCTGCATTTCATGCTCATCTTAGTGGTTTTATTTACCTCTTTTACAACTTTTTCATTTGTCTAATGCTATGAGCAGCAAGACAAAGGTCTGTGATGGTCTTGTGGGTCTGTGTCTCGTGAAACCTCAGTACATTTCAGGTTGTGCCAAGAAAAGGAAGAAATTCATCCTCCTGCAAGAAGGCTGAATTGGACATGGTGAATTTCTGTGCACTGGTGACTTCTATCCTGTCAGTGTCCTACAGCAGAATGGAAAAATCAAAGTTATGCCACATTATATCTCAACTGTAGGATTTACATTTAAAAATAAATAATGCCCTCGGGCTAAGTAACAGCTGCTGCAGTTCTTTCCAACACAGCTCATTGATCTTGTCCTCTCATTTGACATACCCTGCTACTCCCGTGGTGCTGTAGTTAGCATTAAATCACAGAGAGATCATGTAGTGACCTAACTAAAACTAAGACCTAGTTGGGGTAAACTTTGCACGCACAGATATACCAGTTCTTACACCGCCATCTCGCTACCCAGTGGAGAAAGACCTCAGAACAAGGTCTTTGTTAGGTTGTTCTCCCTCTTTCTATTTCTTGCAGAGGTTTTTTGCTTATTTTATGTTAGTCTAATCATGTTCACTTTAAGGAATTGCTTTCAACTTTATTTTTTTTTTAATAGCAGGTGTTATTTTGTCATGAAATGATGATGAGCTTAATACATATGTTGAAAGAACAGTATTCCACAAAAGTCCTGTTATAAAAATCAAGTATCTTTTAGGAAATCCTAAATAAAAAGTCTCCCAAGTTTAGTACATGATGTAGTTTTCTCACAATCATTCCTCACATTTCTCACAATCATTCCTCTCTTTTCTTTATATTGACAAGTACATGAAGAGCAAAAATGAACTCTGCAGCCAGCTGTTCTTCCTAAATATGTCTTGTCTTGCTAGCTCGGGTAAAAGGCAAATTGCAGTTTGAGACTTCATTTCTGCAGCAAATCAGGCCTGTTTTCAGAAGGATGCTTCTTCAGTCACAGTATTTAAAGATGGGAAGTTGGGGTGTGTTCCTGCCCCAAGCTGATTATACCATGTTTGCAGAGACTTTAGTCATAGGGTGGCAAAAACATTTAAGAACAAAATAACACAGTTTTCGACCTTTGCTTCCATTCCTTCCACTCCTGATCACATTTTCAAAGCTTTTCCAACATTTAAACAAAGCATTATCTGAGAGCTGTTTGGATTTTATATGGGATCCTAGATTGCTATTCTCAGAATAATTTCCACTTTGTTTCAAAAAATCTCTCCTGTAGCTATAAATTTATTTTGTAACATATTTTGTGCTCCTTCTATTGTTGCATCCTTTTCTTAAAAAAAAAAAAAGGTTTGTTTGTTTTTATTTCCGTAGTCTTACCAGGAACAAGGAAAAAACATTTACCTTGCCAACACAGTTCTTTTGGTTTGAGCATGTCATAGAATAACAGATATTGCTGAATGCTTATAGGGCACCAAGTAGTAAAATCATATTTACCTCACACAAGAAAAGGATATTTGAACTTACTAGTAGGCCTTTGTAAATTGATACTCAGGAGAAAGTTGATTCCTTATAATTCTGTTGATAAATGCTGAACTTTGGGTGACATTAACTGATATTGGTCACTGGGATTTCCATACATTTTTTTGATATTGTTTGATTGGTGTGATATTCAAATGTCCAAGCTTTCAGGTGTTTTAGACATACAGAGCAGCAGCAGTACCCTGGTATGAAATAAAAAATAAAGTAAGAATTAAATTATAACAAACACATTTTTGAAATTGATACTTTTAACCATCATTAAAAATTAATAAATATAAAATGTGGACTTTATCAGAGTAAGTGCATTTTAATATTGATATCCAGTAAATCCTGGCATCTCACAGGAGAAAGGGATGGCAGTACCAGCCCCTTTGACATACGTGTGTATTTTCATTTTTTTGCAGGATAAAACTGAGGAAGGAAATATAACCTTGCCAATAAGGCCTTGGTTTTAAAGACAAAGTAGGCCTGCAAGAAACAGTCTGTGCAGGACTTACTAAGGTTTGCAAAAGTCCACAATTGACTGCAAAGAAGATGGGGAAACAACTTTCAACTTGCTTAATTTTGGAAAGGTTTTCCCCTTTTGTACATTATACATTAGGTCACTTCTAAAATGGAAATGGTAATTGGAAATTAAATGCTTGGATAATTATGTTTCTACTTCAGATTCAGTAAATGTTTTTGGAAAGGTGAAATGAGTCCAACTGAAACAAAGGATCTTCTTCCTGTTTAAATAAAAAATGGCAAGTCAGCTCAAAAATGTATTTTCGATACTTTTTGATCCCTTTTAATTAAATTTTTCAAATAATTAAACATATATATATATAATGTATACATATGTACATATGGTTAGATGCATTCTTGGCTGCAGGCATGAACTTTGCTTTTCACATCTGCTTTTGTAAAAGGAGATAATGGTAACATATATCAGAGACCTGGTTTAAGCCTAGCAGTACTGACGGTTATGAAGTTTATAGACCAGTGAGGATGAAGGATTCACTCAGGGGAGTACCTGTGTCAACAAAAGGGGACACACAACCCAATGAGAGCTGGTGAAGAATTTCCAGTCAACCTGGGACCTGGGCAAGCTCGAGAAGGGAGCCCATGGGAATCTGAAGAGGTTTAACAAGACAAATGCAAGGTGTAGCACCTGGATGGAGCAACCCTGGTATGAACACAGGCTGAGGAATGAACAGATCAGGAGCAGCCCTGGGGAGACTGACTTGGGGGTGCTGGTGGGTGAGAGGCTGGACATGACCCAGCCATGGGCACTCCCAGCCCAGAAAGCCAAAGGTGTCCTGGGCTGCATCCAAAGCAGCAGGGCCAGGGAGGGGATTCTGCCCCTCTGCTCTGCTCTGGTGAGACCCACCTGGAACCCTGCATCCAGCTCCAGGGGCCCAGCACAGGAAGGACATGGGCCTGTTGGAGACTGTCCACAGGAAGGCCATCACATTGATTAGAGTGCCTGTCCTGTGAGGAAAGGCTGAGAGAACTGGGGTTGCTTAGCCTGGAAAAGAGAAATTTTCAGGATGACATGGCTGAGGTGTTCTAGTACCTGAAGGAAATCTACAAGAAAGATGGCTTTAAAAAGCGGGGTAGTGACAGGACAAGAGGGAATGGCTTCAAACTGACAGAGGGCAGGTTTAGCTTAGATATTAGGAAAAAATTCTTCCCTGTGAGCATGAGAGGCACTAGAACAGGTTGCCCAGAAAAGTAGTGGATGTCCCATCCCTGGAAGTGTTCAAGACCAGTTTGGATGGGGCTTTGAACAACTAGTCTAGTGGAACTAGCAGGGAGCTTGGAGCTAGCTGACCTCTAAGGTCCCTTCCAACCTAAACCATTCTATGATTCTATAAACTTTTTTCATTAGGGAATAGGCTTTGTCCAAATTGGCTTCCTGAGTGTGTTGTGGGAAGGGGTGGGTGTATTATTCAATAATATATTCATATGTTCTGTCTTTTAAAATATTTTTGGCTGGAATGTTTATGAGTTTTGTTTCTAAATGAAATTGAACTTTATATCATGCTTAAAGCTTTAATGTGGCATTTTGTGCTATTTTTAGGGAAAATAACTTCTTGTATTTTCTAGAAAGCAGATATTCTTCAAATTATAACGAGACAGTCTGATCTAAATAAGTCAAAATTTTCTCTCAATTTCTGATAAAATTATGCTTTCTTAACATAATTCTTCTAAACAATAATTTTTAACATTAACTGATAGCCATACAGCAATAACACCACTTCTCTTTGCAGAACTTTTTCTTTTCTCCTTTCTCTTTATGTTTTTGTTTTCTTGCCCTGGTAGGTCTGTTCTTTGTGATACTTTTGTGGAGTGTTCAAAGGCTTCTCGCTATAAAGCAGGCTGTAAAAATGCTGAATTTACTTTAAGGTTCAGAGGACAGGTAATATGAAGGCAAAATGGCAAGGAACATGTGGTATTTGAGTGGGAGGCTTGTACCAAGGCAGAGCAGACCATCACAATTCCAAATTAATCTCTGAAATAATATCTGTACAGCAGCAATGGGGGCTGAGAGGGGACACAAGTGATCATCAATGAATTAAGGAGTTCACTGTCAACACTCTGTGATAGCTGAAAAATAAGAGAAGCAGCTGAGAAATGTAAGAAACTTTCCTGTGGTAGAGGAACCACCTACAGCAGTTTGATGCCCTTCAGACTGAAAATGCTGCTGGGTGGTCTGTGGTTCATATTCTCTTATGTGTGAAAGTGAACCTGCAACTGCTCCACTTTTAAATGTGTTGGGGACCATCATTAACAAGTGATTCATCATTCTTGGCCATGGCAAAGGGGAATGAGGGGTTCCTGGCAGTTTATATCAAAATCTTCCTAGAGCGCAGATCTTTTGGAGACTGTATGTTGGCCATGCTGACACTGCAGTAAACACTCCCTTTGCTTTCATCTTCCACTCTGGACTCTGAACAAATAGTAATGAATTGATCCTTGGTGCTTTCCATGTAAATTGGGGTACTGTTACTCTTTCTTAATTGAGAAAATTGGCACGTGGGTTTTGGTTTAAACTGGTCTGTGATCATGTGCAGTGCCTCCAGCAGACTTGTTGGTTGGGTCAGCCATCAAACTGGTTTTGTTATCCTGCTGAGGCTGAGGCAATGGTGAGGTAGTGCTAAACCAGAGGAAAGGAAAACAGATCAAATCCCAGAGCTGTGCAGCAACAGAGTGAGCTGTGCCTACACAAGTAAGCCCACTGGAGAGCTTCATTTAGGCTTTTTATTTCAGCAAGATTATTATGAAAACAGTACTCAAATAGCAAGCCTTAGCTAAAGAAGGAACCACTGAACCCTTTTGTACAATTTTTACATGCTCTAATAGAGTTGAAGAAAATAGTCATCACATGCACTATCTTCCTGCTTATTTTTGCTATGTTTATTTAATAGTCATTTGGGAGGGATATGGATATACCAGCAATTTGAATTACAAAAAAAAAAAAAAAAAGCAAAGTAGAAATAGCTATACTAAGCTTTCCATCTTGCTTGGGATGCTAGAAATCATCCAAGCATACGTCCAGGCAAACCCTCTTTTCCTCATGTATATTTTACTTATTATCATGAATTGGCATACTGAATTACTGATGAAATTCACACAAAGACAAATTCAAATGATATAATTATTTTACAGTGATGGACTGAAACTTTTAATTCATATTACATATACAATATGTACATATAAAATTTTATTATGCTGCACCTAAGATTTATTTGCCCTCTTAATTTTTAGGGCTCCTTATTTCAGCTGAAGTTCTGGAGGATGTAATTTATGTCAGCTCATGGCTGACTTATTCCTTTGGTCTTCAGATGAAGAGCCCAAGAACTTGTCATCTCTCTGTCCTCATTCTGCACGTAAACATAACCTCAGGCTCTGGTAGTGACAATGGTCAATCTGGTTATTCACAGAGAAAAAATGCAAACAGTTAACAAATGGTTCATCTGAAAAAAAAACCAAAAACCAAACAAAAAACCCAAAAAAAACCAACCAACCAACCAACCAACCAACCAACCAAATAAAACCCAAACAAACAAACCTTGAAACTCCCCAAACAAACAAACAAAAAAAACCAAACAAAAACCCAAACCAAACCAAACAACCCCCCCAAAAAAACCGCAAACCAAACCAAACAAACAAAAAACCACAACCCCCCCAAAAAACCCCAAAAAAACAAACCCCAAAACACCCAACAAACAACCAACCCACCAGAATTTATACTTTACAAGATTTATAGTTACTTATGTAAACTCAAAAAAAAAAAATCTTAAGTCCCTCGATCAAAGTTTTTCTTTTCACTTTTACAGGACAGCCTTTAAGCCCACATTGACAAACAAATAAACAACAACAACAAAAAAAGCCATCAAACCAAATAAAGTTCTGCACTTCAGCTGTTGACCACCCATTTCACATTTGGTGCAGTTTGTCTGAATTGCAACTAGTCCCTCCTACTGTAGACTACAATCCAGTCTCAGCTGTCCAAACCTCAGTTACCCAAAACAGGAGGATGTCCCTCCGTGTCTGTTAGCTGCACTGATAATTCCCATAATTACTTGGACATGCTTCATCTCCCCGGATATTCAGTTGAATGAAGATGCACTGCCTATGAAAAACTTCATTTTAATGTCCCACTCTAATTCCCCCCATAATACAGTCAGCAGCAGCATGTTCACGTGTTCTTCTTGATGCTAAAGCTTCTAATATATGACTACAGCAGAGAAAAAAACAATAAATATTCAAAAACCACCAGTGTGATTAGCACACATAATCCATAAGAGAAGTAAGAGGAGCAGTAGTTATTAAATATAGATGGTTTACTCACTGTGTCATCAATAAACATGTGATTTGTGATTTCCTGAGACTTTTTAGGTGATGATTCATTCGTGATTTTATTTATTTTACTGTATAATGAAGCAAAATAGCAGAAGGAAGAGATTTTAGCTGATGCCACAAACATCTCCTTATTTGGTGAGATGTCTTCCCGTACTTTCTAACTCAAGAAATTAAAATTTAGGAGTCTAGTCCCTATAATATTACTGGCCATCCCTGGAAAGTGCTGTGTGAGCTTTTCTGTTTGGTACCAAGTGCTCTGTATGTACAGCTGATGGTTATCTCCTGACAGTAAATTGGTGATAAACAGATACTGAGAGAGATCCACCAGTACAACTGTCTTTCTACAACAGCCCGTTGGGGTGCAGCCTCAGATGTTAAGAGACTTCGGTGCTCTCATCAATGATGTTGCACCATTCTGGTCCTAGAAGAGGAACTGAAAAAAATGCATAGAAGGGGAGCATGGATGGATGGATAAGCTTTTAAACAAAGAACGATTGAATATTGCAGCTTGGAAAGATTTTACTCTAGCTTGATATGATAAGGATATCTAAGACCATGAAAAATATTTTTGTTCCTTGTCTCTTCCTATACAACCCTTAGAGGGCAACAGATTAAACTGGCAAGTGGCAGGTTCAGAAAAAAAATAATGAAGCATTTCTTATCTTGGGATAATGAAACACTGTGAAACTCTTTTCTGCAGGATTCAGGGATTTCTAATTGTTTGCTTTGATTTATAGACCATTTGGAGAGCTAAACAAGAGAAAAACATGGTGTTTTTTTACACACAAAGACATTATCTTCAGCTAACAATGTTAACTGCAACACAAGCAGCTAAGAAGCTGAGAGAGAGTATTCTGGGAAATTATCACCAAAGGCTTGCATAAATTTCAAGTTTTTTGGTTGTTTTCCCTATTAACTACTAACAGAGACAAGATAGTGGGTTGGATATACCACTGATGTGACATGATTCAGATTTGTTCAGAATGATTTGACAGAAGATACGGATTCCTCTGGTCCTCATGGCACAGAAGGGTGCTGTGTTTGGCTGAGTGCACAGCTGTGCACCAGCAGGGTGCAAAGAGGTGTAAATTACTCAGTGCTTGCACATGTGGGCAGAGGCAGTGATCTTCTACCAGTATACAGAGATAAAACTTCACTACTGAATTGACTAAGTTATTAGCACCCTGGATTCTGAAATGAATCATGGCCCCTGGCTCAAATAATTCAGATAGCTTTTACAGTGTTTCACTCCTAGTTAGGTGAAAACTGTTCTCTCTGCACTTTGGGCTTCAATAGTTGCAGTGGCTGACTGTGTTGGTGCGAACATGAGGAAGTTGCTGCTGAGCTCTGGCAGCTGGAACAGGTAGGCATTCATCTACTTACTGAGAAAAAAGTTTATATTGCATTATGGGTCTCTTAAACTGGAAAGAAGAGAAGGAGTATTCTTTCTCTCTTGTGAAACTGTTCTTCTAGAAGTTTAGTAATGATAACATTTGAGAGTATAGACAAGAGGTCTCTTGGAAGGCTGTAGTTTCTATTGGTGCACTGATGGTGGTCTGAGCTCTTGCACATACTGCTCAATCCCTATAACAAGTTAGAAGGTATGAAAATAGGAGAAACTCTTTCAAGTAAACAACTGACTGATAAATAGATACGGTTTCTTTAACTTTTATTGATTTAAGATTTTTCGTGTGCATTTAGTATCTGGCTGACCTGCCTTTCACATGGGTAGAAATATTCACTGGTATCTGCCTTGCATTACCAAGGAAGTTTTTGCTTATGCTGGTGGAGGATCATTCAGAGGAGAGTTTTCAGACAAGAATAGAGGGAAGGCTCTAAACCAAGACAAAATAGGATAAGGGAGACTAAAGAACTAGCAACAAGATAATGGTTGTCAGAAGAGTTCATTTCTTTCTAGGCCAGTGTGTCTTGTTTAGTTAAATTTCATTAGTGATAAATCACAAATAGAATTCTCAAGACTCAGAACATCAGAAGGCTGGTGTAGGCATACAGAAGAAGTATATTAAATATGCTATAAATTATATAATATATCTTTATTTCCAGTAATTTTTCTTAGGCTAAATTTTTAAAACCTTTATTCAGGTGTTGCCAAGGTACTCTGAAAACCTTAGGAAATCCTGAGTTATTTTATGAAATAGTTGAGTCCCAGGAGGGGATTGTTTAGCCAAAATTCTCCAGTCTGTTCTGTGTGTTTTGAATAATAAATAAATGAATTTGTGAGACTCCCTTCTAGGATAGACTAGAGAGTGCATAGGCATTGACCACTGGGTTTTGACCTGCTATATAAAAAAGTATGACTGCATTGCCTTTCTTCCTTGGATTAGCCCATTCAATTCTACGCTATATTGTATTGTTATCACTCTCTTTTTTTTTTTAATGACCAGACTATCCAGATTTGTGTTATATGGTAGGATTAAATGAAACTTACCCCCAAGAGAAAACTGCACTGATTCTTTTTCTAATACAACCATTTACAGAAGTGCTAATGTGTCCTAGGAAACATGAAGGCACAGTACCGTTTTTAGAAATTTTTCTACAGACTTACCAGATTTTTTTCCTTTTTTTTTTTTTTCTTTCCTGCTCAATATTTCAAGAACTATCTTTAGGTTGAACAGAAAAAAAAAGGTTTATTGACAGCAAGATTCATTAGACTATGAAATAGTCTCCTAAGGAAAGTTGATAGAAACTTTGAGATTTTAAAAGTAAATTATTGGGTGCAGGGGAACTCAAACCTTTTAATGTACTGCATGAGATAAGAAATGTGTTAGAAGAGAGGAGATGGACTCACTGGCTTGATAAGGCCATCTTTTGATGTGTAGTTTCTATAGATATTTGCACAGAAACACTAGCATTGCTAATTAACTGCTCATCTGCTTCATGTACTTACGGCTTACCAGCTATAGTCAAATCCCATCTGTCACTTGAGGACAATTAAGTGGGCTGAGAAGCATCATTTTATGACTGCACCTGGCCAGGAGGAGATACTCCAGATGGACAGCATGGGAATCAGGAGACACCTAGAAGAGGAAGGGGAGGAGGCTGTCTCTTCAATAGGCAGTTGCAAGCCTGTTCATATAAAGCAAAGAAAACCTGTTCTGGAGTGGCACTGGTAGGAGCACACAAAACTCATACATGTGCTTCCAGGATCAGTGCAAGAGCTGTGTGGTTTTCTTCAGGCCGTTAAGGGTCCTGTCCTCAATTTTGTATGAGTTTTGGCACCATAGACCATTGAAAATTGCAAGAGCTGAGCAAAACCCAATAAATGGCATGAACAGTATTGGAGATGAGGAAGAGATAATATAGCCCATGTTATCAAATGAGAGCCAAAGCCTGGAATAGGGTTGGGGTTAGTGGTGCTGCAGCACAGGTATGTGTTACTACATCTTAGTTCTACTTGGGATACGGTCCTGAGGAGTGAACAACTGCTTTATTAAATAACCAGGACCAAATTTTCATGGTGCTGTCATGGCTCTCTGTGCATTTGCATTCAAGCTGTTCTTTCTGCCTGTGGTGTGCCAGGTGGACCTTTCATTTGGGTAAGAAAAAATGTGGCGAATAATTATATTTGTCCCTAAATATAATGTTTTCTCAAAACTGTTCAAGCGGTGTCAGTGGCCCTTTAGAGGCCATTTTCAAAGCTTACAGCAGTGTGCTCAGATAATGAGGTAATGATAGTGCCACAATTATATGCTGCAAGTGAGGACCAAGCCTTAAACTGCCATTCAGCTTTAGAATTACTGCTGTAATTCTAAAA
Source organism: Picathartes gymnocephalus (assembly GCA_013390045.1). Lineage (NCBI taxonomy): Eukaryota > Metazoa > Chordata > Aves > Passeriformes > Picathartidae > Picathartes > Picathartes gymnocephalus. Next base: position 24,713 of record WEKY01044895.1, on the reverse strand, counting down.
GTATCTGCCCTCCTTTCTCTTTAAGCAAAATCATCCACCCCATTTGTCAAGATAATGACATCCAGGGCCAAGCAGGGCCTCTCCTTCCAGTGATAGCTTCCTTTAGAGGGATACCATTAACAGCCTCATTTTGCATCACCTGGATCCATGTCCATTAATTTATCTCAATTCCAATTTTTTTGGCTGTTATTCACCACATCTGTCCATTATGCATGGCCAGAAGATGGAAAGAAGGACAATTGTGCCATATCAGCCTTTGTGTTTATACTTCCCAGAAAAGATTTTACATATATATGTGTGTGTGTGTGTATGTGTATATATATATATATATGTGTGTGTGTGTGTATATATGCAGAGATAAATTTTATATATATGTATATGTATTTTATCTTTATCTATATGTACCTGGAGGAGAGATTTGCTTCTTGGTAGGCAAAAAAGAAGGACTAACTTTTCCTGGTAGTAGATTTTCCACATCCTGGCATGGTGTTGAGTTGCAGTGGGCTCTGTGGTCCTTTTGGCAGGGCTGCATTCAGGCCAGAAAGCCACATCAGTAAAGCTCTGTGGCAGATGGACCCTGCTTCCCCTCTGTGGGAAAACAGAAAAATGTCTGAATTCTCTGCTCTTGCTTGCACATCTCACATGGGGAAAGGCTTTAAACAAAACAGCTTCTCTTTTGTAGAGCTGAGGGATCTTGTGAGGTGGCTGTGAAGATACAACAGTTAATACCAAACCTTGTTAAGCATAAGCATTCAGAAGTAATCACTCAACATCAGATGAGAGAGCTTAGTGTGGCATAATTTACCTTTTGTAGCACTGCCTATTTTTAGGCTCCCTTCACAAGTTTCTAAACTATTGTGGACCACCTTTTAAAAAAAAAATTCTTTCCTAACCACATGAGCCCTGTGCTCCCATGTGTTCATATGTCCATGGTCACTGTGCAGCTTTTGTTTCCATTCGATATTATTTACTCTTCATGCATTTCAAACTGAATCAAGACAGTTTCTCAAAACAAGGCTGTGCAGGGGTTTGTGGAGTTTGTTGTTTGGGTTTTTAACCTCTTGGTTTTTGTGGGGTGTTTTGTTGTTTGTTTGATTGGGTTTTTTTTCTCTATAGTATTTAAAATATACTTTTAAAAATTGTTGCTTTAGCATTCTGAGAGCCAGGCTTGAGCATCAGTTTACCTGTTTGTTCAGGAAAAGTATGACTTGGCATGGATTCCTGCAGAGAGAGGGACTCATTTGCCTAATCCTGCTGATCAAGACAAGAAAGATGAAATAAAAGCCAGTAACGTAAGAAGTAGAAAAACAAATTAAAATACTTTCATCCTTGCCTAAGCAAATGGATTAGTATAAGCAATATAGGAGAAAATTTTGAAGATAATTTTATTTAAATTGGGCTCTTCTCAATTTAAAAGACCTACCTGAACAGATTTTTCTCAACCACCAAAATCATATCTTTCTAACCTGTACATCACTTTCAAATTTAAAAATATTTTGTTCTTCTTCCATGCTTCCCTGATAATTTGACGCTGTAAGGTCTTTCATAGTCCTGCATGAGGAATGTCATACGTATTTTAAGAATTTATTTTTAATTCTGTTCTCTCTCTAATGCAAAGATTCTATCAAAACAAAAATCACTCTTTTGATGCCTGTATCTGGCACAAGCACAGCTAAGACAAAGTGATGAATAACAGGGAAGAATAATCAAGGGTAGTTTTGCATACTAGATACCCAGTTTCAAATGACTGTGACTACACTTTTTTCCCCCTGTTACTTTTGTCACTAACATAACACCAAGCACATTTTCTTCAAAAAATACACTTTGAGCCTATCAGAGATAATAATTCAAGGTCAGATTTTTCAAACTTGCTCAGCATACTGAATGCAGATGGGGTGCTAAGTGCACCCTGGTGTTTTGTGGGAGTTGGTTTTTTTTTTTTTTGGTTGTTGTTTTG
>WEKY01044895.1:0-22599 GCA_013390045.1 Picathartes gymnocephalus | reverse complement strand
TTTTGGGTTTTTTTTTTTTTTTTTTTTTTTTTTTTTTTTTTTTTTTTTTTTTTTTATGATCTCACAGTAGGATATATGGGCATAAAATGACTTTGAAAATTCAGCTGCTAAGTGCATGCTCAGGTCGGCAATAGCTGGTTGTTAACAACCTTTTTTTCATTTTGGAAAGAGCATTTTGGCTGTGAGCTTTTCAGGTGTTTCCCCAACTGGCCAAATTCTGCTCTCATTGAAATTGGTGAAAATAATTTATCTTAAATTGATGTGATCTAATGTGGATTTTTGGCCTTGCTCATCTTCTTTACCCTTTGTCTACAGGTATATATTTAGGAATAAACTCCACCTGAGCTCCCAGAGGACTAAAGCTGTGCCTCAGCACAGGTCCCAGCTCTTTGCTCCTGTGCTGTGGGTGGATCAGGCACATGTCATGCCCAGTGCCTCACACCTGCCAACGCATGTACTAATTGTGGCTTTTCCTTAAACCCAAACAAACATCTGGGCTCAGATGGCTGTATAGGGATTTTCCATATGCAATCCTTTAGGACTGGTAAGGAGAAATACACTTTCATGATGCATCTGTGCTCAGGTATAGTAGATGAAGCGCTTAGTAAGGTAGATATCAATAGTAAGTGTGATGAGTTATGGCCCAGAACTCTGTAAGTCTTTTGATTCATCCCCAAGGGTCACCAGAAAACAAGATAATATGTGAATATCTAAATTACAGGCCTCAAAAATGAGATCAAAGCCACTGCTAGCCATGGTTGTCATTGTGGATGGAAAACACAGGGATCATTCAGGCTGCAGAAGCTCTTCATCTCTATTTTAACTGTGTATCCTTACCTTATTTTTGCCACATTTGTTTCCCTTGGGAAAAATAATTCCATATCAATTGCTTCTGAAACCTTTACCTACAGCTCAGGCACCGTGTAGGTCTACACTGTGGCCATTTCCCTTTAAATTACTTGCATTTTCCATTGTAAAATAATTTGTCCCTGGGACTGTTTTTGTACCACAGACACAGAAATGGACCAGTGACTAAGTGATTTACTCTCTGAGACATCATGTATTTCACATTGTATCCATCTGTGCTATGACGATACCCTTCTTTATTTATGTTCCTTGAACTCTTTAGATGCTAATTTAGGAAATTATTTGCTTGGCATTTTTTAAACTTTTGTGTTGTTGTTATCACTATTATTTATAGAGACAATGAGCATAAGGAGATATTTGAAATCATTGGGGGGTTTTTTCTCAATTTATAAAAAGATTTTTATTTTTAGCAGATGAACTTAGGATAAAAGAGACTAGATTCTAGCACATCACTGCTTTCTTATACAGTTATGGTAAATGAATACGTAATTCCTTGACTTATCACAAGCCAATACAAGTCTTTATGTTTTCTCTCCATCTCTTTTAACCTCCTATATTCTTAGAGCATATGTTGAGAATGCCACCCATAGCAAAGGATCAGTGTAAAGCATCTGCTGCAAATTATCCAACTGAGATTGATTGATTTTTCAATTTACACATTTAACTCTCTTGGTTTAGACTTCAACCTAGACCTCAACTGAATTTCAATAATGACACATGCCAGACTTACATGCTAGAGAGCACCTGAAATTCAATAAATCCAAAGTTGGTAATTAATGGATATTTAGGTACCGGCTGACCTTGCGCCTTTCTAATAGACCTCTAGGAAAATAATAGGATAATACATAAATAACCTTTCTGAAATGTTCCTTGTGGATTAAGCTTCTGGGGTGGCAGGCACTGAAGCTTGCAACCTTCCTGTGTTTGAAGGTGTCTTGTTTTGGAACTCCCTATGCTTCTGAGGTCTGCAGCAATCCTTCCAGGATTGTATAAACAGGATTTATAGACAAGCAGTAAACCAAACTAGCAGTAAAAATTCTTAAATTATGGTGCTAGGCAGTCTTCTAAGCTGTACTGAAAAAGTAATCGCTTTCACTTATGAGTCTTGATTTATTGTTTCTGAAAGAAACCCTGTACTCTGGTAGCATTTTAGTCAACTTCTTTTGTTGTGGTAATAACTGTGTTTTACCTAGTTTTCTTCCTGTATTTCTATAGTATTTTCTGCTATTTGAAGGGAATCTCATTCAGTTCAACAAAGTTACTAAGATAAAGAAGTAGGAAATCCAGCTGTGACCGTATCATTTGGAGGAAGGGATGAAGGTTCTTTGTAAGCCAACCAAGTCAATTGGATCGTTTTCCACGCATCAGTTGGAACATTGGATACTTGACCAGCAAGATAATTTTCAAGTTTGAAATCTGGTTCTGTTCCTAATGGAAATGTGAAAAAGTAATTTCTCACCACTTCTGTGAAATGTTTGTGGAGTGGCCAGAAAGGGCAATGGTAATGCGGGTAGCAAGAAGTCCAGCCATACAAAGTAGTTGCAGAAAATATAGAGTATCAGAACCCTTGCTTTGGGTTTTTTTGGGGTGGTTTTTTTTTTGGTGGTTTTTTTTTTTTTTTTTTTTTTTTTTTTTTTTTTTTGTTGTTGTTGTTGTTGGTTAGTTTGGTTTGTTTCTCTGTGCAAAGAAAATTTAGAAATGTGGCCTTTCTTTCACAGAATATAGACTCTCTGATTTTCTTTACCCAAAAGAGACAAGGTGACCTAAGTATAGAGCTTTCAGTGCTATGTTGTGAAACTGCAAAACCTGATGAATAGACAACTGCAATTTGTTTACAGAATTGTGGCACGGAAAGTCACCACGACTTTGAAACTGAGCCGAGATCCATACATTGAATAGCAGATCTGTGTAGCCTTGTTGCAAACTGTAGTGCAGGGAATCAAGAGTCACAATTTCCCTGAGATTACAAGGAATTTTTATGTTTCTGATTTTCTGTTAAACAAGAAACCTGCAGTTACAAGTTAGTTCACAGTGAAAAGAATAGCTTATTACCTGTGGGACCATATAATCTGGGGAAGATTCAAGCCACGTTGCAGGTGAATACCCAATCTCAGTTAGTGGCTGCAGAGTCAGGGAAGCAGGGCTTTTCCAAAACACCAAGCCAGGAAGATAAGGGCTCTCTCTCACATTGCAGGAGTTCTATGTCTCCACAACCACAGGAGAGAAGGGAAGCAAGGTGAGCACATGGCCAGAGTTTCTCCTTGGGACCATGAGCACAAACGACCATTGTAACCACTGACTCACGGGGCAGGACAGCCCTGGGGAGATGCCCTCACTAGTGCAATATGCTGCTGCCTCCCTTGCAGTGGGTGCCTTGTTCTTTCATCTGTCTGCAGCTTGTTGGGACCTGAGCCTTCCTTGATGCACTGCATTCCAGCAGGTGCTTTTGTTTCCTGTAGCACCGTGTTTCCTTTACATTGTCTTATGCTGCCCTGCCTATACCGTGGTGAGCAAAGAGTAAATCCTTTATAAGTGACTACATGACAAGCACAAGACAGACACAAGAGACACTGTTCTATTCTTGTGGCTGAGGAGGGATTTAAGCTCTGTACAATGTGCCACAAAAGATTTCATGCAGTGGTTGGAATTGCATTATTTGTAACCAGAAATAACCGTGACAAAGACAGTTAAATTCTGCATCTGTTTTTGTCACCTGGATTCATGTTTTCTGATGAAGACTAGGGAGAAAAAAAAGAGTCAGTCTTATTGCAGTAGTGCTATATGTCATCCTTTTATAACATTTATCTATAAGCAGACACCTTCATTTGAATTGGTGAATTATCATAAAGCAACAGAGACTTGCAGTGAAATGTCTTTATATTTTTGGTTATGGGTTTGGGGGTTTGGGGTTTGGTTTTTTTTGGTTTTGTTTTTTCATTATTTTTTTGAGAAATGGAGTGCAGTAGTGGTAGTATAGGTTTAGAATTATAATAATTCAGTAATAATTTTTTTTTTTTGCAAATTATTTCACATGAAGAAACAGACATAATTCACAGCCATGACCATTTAAAATAATAAACACTCTCTAGGGCATAAGTCCTTCTCAGTGCATTGCACTTTGTCATTAGCAGCAGTTTTAAAAAGGTGTTATTACAAGTACTCAGACCTTTGCTTAACATGCATGTAGCACTGTTTTGGGAAGCTTGGCACGGCAGATCTAGAATGTAAATTTTTCCTTCAGTTTCTGCTTTGAGGAGGACAGTTCATTCTCTCCTAATTTGGTAATGATGCATTCATTTTTTTGTTTGGTAAATCATGTAACAGATAGTGTTTGTTTCATAAAAAGGAGTACAGGCTTAGAGGACAGATAAAATGTCCGACGTCTCCTGTTAAACCACATTCGAGTAAACCTAAACCTTCAATTATGGCTCAACAATGGTTGAATAAGTCTTTCCTTTCCTCAAGTCCCAGCAGGTATCCTACTTGCTGACAGCAATTCCCGAATCTCACTAGAGCAGATAATTTGAGCTAAATCATACACTGTCCCCTCATCTCGCGTTCAGAAGGCAAGAAGGTGATAAGTGTTTTCTGAGGTGTTTCTGATATATGTGTTTCCCTGAGGCTGTGAATACTGATTACAGAAGCCAGTCAGAGTCCATGGAAGGGGAGTTATCTGCTAGATAAACCTCTACACTGTGATGTCACTGCAGGTCAAAGAGTGACTTCTGTCAGAAAGGAGAAACTGTTTTAACTTTAAGGGGGGGCCCTCAGAGTTAAGGGCAAAAGGCAGCAGTACTATTACTGGGCTAGATACCTTCTTGCCCTGTAGAGCAATTTTGCAGGTTTCAGAAATCTTCCTCTTGCTCCATGAGGAGAGGTGAGATAACCAGACTTGAGTGTTCAGTTGGAATGTTATAGACCACCTTCAAAGCCTCATGTAGAACAGGAACATGGACTCCTGTTCCCACCTTCAGGCACATCACTGTAGTCTCCTGGCTGCTCTGAAATTTGCTTATGGTTGTTTTTGCTGCACACAAATCATTAAAAATGGGCAGGTGTCCAGGCTGGTGAGCACAAGTGAGTGAGCATGACCTGCAAGAGCTGCTTTTCTGGTAACATGTCTGAGACAGGAAGAGCAGAGACCAGCTCTCCTAACTGGCAGGCAACTAAAGGGCTCTGGGTTGGGTTTTTTCCCCCTCTCTGTGAGAGAGAGGAAAGAACTATTTCAACAGAGTAAGCAGAGTGATTTGGTGCTCTATTTTATGACTAGCCTCTCCCTAAAGGACCAAACAGCCTGTCCAGCTAGGGAGGGGAAACTTACCTTATGTGGATGGCATGAATTTGGCTAGAAGCTGTCACATTGAAGTGTTAGAGAAGGTCTCAGTATGATCTACTTGAAATGACACCTGTCCCTTTAAAAACTGGCATGTTTGCCAAGACATTTAAACCCATACTTGCTGAAGAAAAAAAGTCACATTGCATTTAAGGAAATATTCAAGGCTGCCTTATTTTTTTTCTTATTGTTGAAATCCCTGCTCCCAAAAAACCTATTTCAGCTTGAAAACTCTCATTCCAAATCAGAAATACTTTGGGGGGAACCAATTTAACTAGCAAGAAGCTATTATCTACACATCTGTAGCTGTGTAATCACACTTCAGATGATTGATTGTCACTTCCATGTCTCTATAGGAAGATTGAGTCTTTTCTTTCCATAACTAAAACTGAAGCTAATGCTATCAGAAGTTCTGTGTTTGACAAATCTGGAATCTAGTGTTCTCTGGCAGAAGAGCAGTGCAGACAAGATCTCAAGTGATATGTCCTTATACAGGGGAAATGTTTATCTGGGAGCAATAACCATATCATTGTGGCCTTCTGTTGCATTGCAGTACTACTTGGAACAAACAAAATTTTGTGGCATAAAGTTTTGCTCACCAAGAACGGGATTAATTAATTTTGGAACCTTCTTTGTGGGTTCTGTTTCTTTAACATTAGAAGATTTTCCAGGCTTATCTGGGTTTGTTTAGCAAGCTGATAAGACATGATGAAATTTCTAGGCTCACATCTCCTATCTGATGAGTAGAGGGTGATGGATGAGAAAATGTATTGGATTTTTTTTTTTATCCAAGTCCAAAGCACATGACTTAGTCTAATTATCCTGAATATGTATGTATGTTTGTGGAAATGAAGGTGTGAATTTGGGATAATAAATTTTGACTACTTAGACGGTCTCTAGGTGGTGAGAGAGAAAGAAGAAGAAAAAATTCTAAAGCAAAAAAACCCACAAAAAATATTAGCTTATTCTGCTCCTGTCATGGAAAATTTTGCTACTAAGTAAAGCAAATGCTGCACAAACTTCTAGCTACTAGGGCTTTTATTGTTATTTGACAGATGAATGTGCTTGTTTTTAATGGTCCTGTTTTGCCTTGATTATCTGCATCGTGTCACTTCTGGCTGAGCACAAGGAACATGTTGGCACATTTCAATGCGGACTACCTGTCAGTAGGAATATGCTTGCAAACACTAATGCTGCAGCTGGAGTTAGCATTTTTTTTATGACTTGATTGAAGCATAGCATTGCTTTCTGGGCCCTGTGAAGTTACTAGTTTCTACAGGAAGTATCTTGGCAAGACAGGGGCTCCTGACACCTGCTTAGCCAGAAGTTAATATTTTTTGTTTGGTTGGGTTTTTTTTGTGGTTTTTTGTTGGGTTTTTGTTTTTGGTTTTTTTTTTTTTTTTTTTTTTGCGGAGAACTGGGACTAACCCCAGGTTTCTGGACATAGTTCCTCTGCTTAGTAATGTGGCACCTGTTTATGCCCATGTGCTGTTATCCTGTGCTGCGGGTTTTGGTGGTGCTAGCCAGCAAAATTCTCAAGGCTGACTTTAGGCTCAGGAAAAGTGGGCATTTGCCAGCAAAGCAACTGGGGGGCAAAAGACCAGCTTGTGATTCTCTGTGCTGTTTTGAGTGTGCTTAGGAGCCTGGAAAATTGAGCCTCAGAAAGGGCTTGTGCTACAGAAATACAGCCACCATCCTTCTCCCTTGCAAACAACAAATTCGACTCTCTTGATCTCTCCTCTTTTTCTGTCTGTTATCTTTATCTTGTTTCTTTCCACAGCTGGAGTTATGTATCCCTGTTAGAGGCTTAAGTTTTCATCCTTGGACAAGTGAAATTCTCACTGCATTTCTCCAAAGCTTTGAGGTGGCCTCATCTGTCACTGTATATCTGGATTCCTCTACCCTACTTACATAGCTCTGCAGTTTCTGAGAGTTATGGGTGCACTCTTGCAAATGATTTGCTTTCCCACATTCCTTCACAGAAGGATGAGTGGGTTTTTTCCTCATATAGCACTGAGCCCCTGTGAAAGCATTCCTATTTCTACGTTCCCATAAGATCCAAGGACTGATTTTGGCTTTACCTTGTTCTACCTCACCTTTCTTCTGTCTGTGCCCTTTCTGAATGGGCAGCACAGAAAGCTCTGCATATGGGGAAGACATACATTTTGCACATACAGCATGAACACTGCCAACTGCACACACAATGGAGCTTTTTCAACCAGAAAGAATGAGGGAGGACCTACCACTGTGTTAAATGGAGTGCAGAAATAGACACAGGTGAATCCATAACACAACTCCCCCTCTGCAGGAGCACAGCATGCCTAAGCAGCATGAAGGGAATTATGACAGCAGGCAGGTCCCTGCAGAGGGACTCTCTGCATTTTGGAATGTTATGGGAGCACCTCCATTCTGAAGCAGAACAGCTGTTTCACAGTGTCCAAACAGCAGTAGACCAATCAGAGGAAGTGCCAGTCTCATGGAAAGCTTGGAAAAAGTCTGGCCAGCTTTCAGCACGTAGTGCTGTGGCTGTTAACAGAGAGCTGTAAGTGACACACGTGATTGTTTTGTTGGTTCTCAGTCTGCTGCCAAAGAAAGTGGCGTGGATCCCATGGGTGACATGCAGCTGCTGGGCCAGCCAGCTCTCAGGCCAGCCTGGCTGCCTGCCACCCACATGCTGGCTGAGCCCTGGCTGCTGGGGATGGATTTCAGGGGGTGGTTTTCCTTCTCGTTGCGGGGTATGTTAATTTTGCATCCTGCCATGCCCCTGACTGGTATCTCTTCTATGATATCATGGGGGAATCTCTTCAAAACAGCTCCATGTGAAGGTCTCTGGGCAAATAGCGTCTTGCTTTTAAATGCTGTTAATGTATGCAAAAAGACCTGTACAGTGCATTACCATTAGCATTTGTTAAAGGAGTGGGATCTGCTAGGTCCCAAACAAGCAGATTCCTATATCATGCAGTCTTTCCCCACACCTGCTAGACTGGCATTTCTCCAGACAGCTCAGCATGAGGGCAGAGGTCAAATGGCTTTCCTTAGGTATTCTCTGAAACTAACTCTGTGGTCTCCATCATTGTGTTCTTTTGGTATTTCTTTTAGAGAAATTTCAATGCACCATTCTTGTTTATTTATCATCTTTTTTTTTTTTTTTTGAACTCCTGCATTTGGTGTTGGTGGAATAATATTTCTTTTTTCATTGCTGGCAAAAAACCCTAAGTAAATTGCAGAGAAACAAGTCCCAGGAGTGTGATAGCATGCTTCACTGTCACAGCTACTGATGCTCTGTGTGTACACACATAGATGTATGTGCAGCTGCTTTATCCAAAATAGTGGTGATCATAAACATTGCTGCTGGTAGTTTTCCTTGAAGTTTAAGTGGACCAAAACAAGAAATTTACTAGCTCAGGTTTCTTTCCTGAGTTCCAGTTGGTAGCCCACAAACAATACTATAGTTTTAGTTACAAGGGTTCTATTTAAAACTGGACAGTTTTTCTTTGCATTAAACATCCAAGTTCATGAATACTCCCATCCTGCTTAGACTGTACCAGGGAGTAGAACCCTCCTGCATTTAAAATAAACCAAACAAAACAAGAAAAGGGCAGAGAACATGATCTCATACCTCTGTTTAGTATGATCTCAACTCCAATCATACTCCTAATTGTTTATCAATTGAGCAGCAAGACAATTATACCTGGTTCTGGCTTCCTATAAAGCAAGGCCAGGCTCTTTTCAGTGGTGCCAGGGGCAGAACAAGAGGTAACAGGCACAAACAGAAACAGAAGAGGCTGCATCAGAGCATCTGGAAACACTTTTTCAATCTGAGTGTAACCAAGCATAGCAATAGGCTACCCAGAGAGGCTGTGGTGCCTCCATCCTTGCAGGTGTTCAAAGCCCACCTGGACATGATCCTGAGCAGCTGGTTCTGGGTGTTCCTGCTTGAGCAGGGAGATGGACAAAGTGACCTCCAGAGCTCCCTTCCACTCTCGACTACTCTGTGATTCTATGATCACAGCAAGCTCTTGTCTGTCTTCACCTTTACATGATTTCTTCCAAGACAGAGTAGGTGATAAAAGGGAAAGAAAGGAATAACACAGAATGACAGGGGCAACCTTTAGGAATGGGATAGGGAGACATGGTGGAGCCCCTGAAATGTTAGGAAGCAAGAGGTTGTCACAAAAAACCCCTGGAAATGCAGTGCAGCAGAATGCCAAGGACTGGCCCAGATGCAGGAAGATCAATCAAAAGTCAATAAGCCCTCACTGCTCTGGGTGTGACCACCACTGATTTGCACATGGATATAGGTCTGTGAGGAGCTTCTTGGATGTTGAGTCCTCTTCCTTTTTATGTAATGCAGCTGTTGTACAGAGCAAGGCTGTAATGTTAACATCAAGAACCCGGGCTGCCTGACAGTTCTTGGCATTGAAGTGACTTTTGCTCCAGGCCCAGGAATGGATTCTTTGGCAATGTGGTCCCTTGCTGCTCCTGGGGGCCTTTACTCTTGTGATCCTGGGGGCTGCAGAGAGAGTGTCAGCACAGACACGTGATGAATACAAACTGAGAAAAGGGCTTCTATTTCTTTATAACCTGCAGAATATCAAAAGAAGCTGTAAGAAAACAGGAAGCATCCTGTGTTCATCACCTTAACATAATCAGAAATGTTGCTTTATTTTTTTTTTCCTTCTTTTCCTTTTATTTCCCTACCGCACTCCTCCCCATGCTAATGTCATTACGTCTTTTCTCTGTGTGACCTGGGGGGTGTCACTGATGCATTCATTATGGAAAAGATCCCTCCATGCCACAGAACAGATTGGGGCTGTGCCTATTCACCTTTTTTTTTAGTTGAGTTCTGTTTGTTCAGTCATCTGCCCAGTGGTAAGTGACAGGTGCCACACCTCTGGAGAGGGATTACATTGAAGGGTGACAAGAGTCCTTTCAGCAGGCTTTTATGTTAATGATAGCTAGCTGTGTTAATGCTTAATTCTCCTTTCTTCCTTTTTCTTTTTTTTTTAATCTTTATTGAATAGAAATATGAAACAATGATATTGCTCTGGCCACTTGGAGTTTAACCAGAACATTTACTGTGTTATTTGTCTGTCCTTACTAGCAGTAACTTCCTTGGTTTCCAGAGTATTGATCCTGAAATGACTTTCTTTAAAAGAGGCAAAGCTATCTCTTTATAATGAACAGGAGCAATTTTCTGTTTACTGTGTGGAGTTTTGTTTGGTTTTTGGTTTGGGGTTTTGTTGGTTGGTTGGTTGTATTTTGTGGTTTTTGTCAGGAGGGGTGGGTAGTTTAGGGTTTTTCTTGCCCTTTTTTTTTCTTTTTAACCTCTTCTTAAATAATTGAATTTTGGTGCAAATTAGGTGCATCAGAGGAGATGTTACCACTGAAGGTAAGAGAAGTTCCTTGAGAGTCTGCTGATATGTGTGTACATGAGGCAGCTAATATTAGGGGCTGGCATATCCTGGCTACTGGGAGGGAAAGTTTCAGAAGTTCCCACATCAAAAACTATTGTTGCTGCCAGCAGGGGAAGGTAGCAGGCTCAGTGCAGAGATTGAAAAGATTTTCTTTGATTTGGTTTCTCCTATTGAGGGATTTTTCAGAATATGAGTATGTGGTGGCAGAAACCACTAAGATGCCCAACATAAATGCCTAGGTAGACTGGGAGTGCAAAGAGGTCTGACAGTAAAGCCTGACTTCTTTTGCTGTCATCTTTCTAGTACATGCTTTGGTCTTTTGATGACAGTTGTGGCTGAATATAGACCTAATGTACCCCAGTCATGATTCCCAATCCCAACCACTCTTTTTTTCCCATCTTCCTATAATTTGGACTGCACAACCCACTGACATTGCAGTAACACTTTGAACTTCCCTCGTTTGGTAGCCTCCTCCTGTGGATTCCAATAGGTCACAAATTCTTGAAGTGTTCTTCCCTAGCTAATTGTCCATGTCTCTACTATATTTCTAATTTTAAATTTGTTAGTATACCTTAGTGTAAATCTGAAGTGTCCCACTAAGACCTGCCCTCTGTTTCCTGGGAAAGAGTCCTCTGAAGTAGCCTCAGAGTGTCCACTGAAATTTCTAAGGGAATGTTGTCAGGGCACTGGAATATCCAGAGAAAGTTGTTGTGTTTCCCAGAGATGCTTAAATGTTCTACACAGCAATTCTTAAATGTTGAATTATGTTTTCCCTGTGGCATTCACATAATCTTGTTTCAGTAATTGAAAGTTACAGAAATTGGAGCTTTATCATTTAATAACCTTCCTACTTGCTGTTTGCACAGATGACTATGATCTAGTTAAAAACATTATGTAAATGTATTTATAAACAAAAAGTAATCAACCTGTAGAGGAAGGAAAGTCAAAACAGAAAAACACTAAAAGTAAGAGACAAAAATAGTATACCTGGGACTTGAATTCAGAAAATACTGATCAATCCCAATTTTATGTGAAAACAGTGGATGTACTGACTACTTAACAACCATACAATTTTTGCTTTCTTGTAAAATGCTAACTTTAATAATGGTGTATTTTGACTGACATCAAGTGAGAGCAGCTTAATATCTGCCTAATCTCTTGTTAGGACACTTTATTTGCACTTGTCAAAAAGATGGGTTCTTCTCTCTTTCATGTCTGTGATCTAAGATCCAGCCCTCCACTACAGATTGTAGCTGGTTTTTTGAAGTTCTGAAATATAAATCAGCAGCAGAAATGGAATAAAAATAAATCTCTGGCTACTTCAGTGAGGGGGAGGACAAGGGCACCTGTTTGGTTCTCAGACTGAACATTCAGCTCTGAGCCACTGCATATTTCATGTGGTTATGAAGTTGTACATTACCAGCAGAAGTCTCCAAGCGCGAATGTGCGAGTACTTGATAAAGACATGGTGGTTTCATCAATCTGTAAAAGAGATTTTTTTTTTTTTTAAGTTTATTTTCAGGAAGAGAAAATATAAGGCATAATTTAATCTGTTTTGGGGTAATTGGTGCTGTTATCAGTGGTAATAGGAGGTGTTGGTGGCTGGGGTGATTCAGTACTTGGAAGAAAGTATCAAAGGTTTCAGTCCAATGTAACCTTCACTTTTTTTGATAGAGGAGCCTGACATTAGATCAACTAACCCTACATAAAGAAACATATTCTCATGCCTGCTGTTGACAGTAAAGGACACAGGTTTTTTTAGGAGAGGTGCCAAACACACCACTCTAATTGTCCAATGAACAAACATACTAAAAGGATAGTTAGGGGTGATTGTATTTCTCTCTGCTCCCCAAGTGATTAATTGAATGCTGTTCAGTGAGCAACAAAGTCCATCTTTTCACAGGACTGTTCTCTCATGCCTGTTTTTCAAAAGATCCATAAATCCATGGGCTTTCCTTTAGACATTAAGATCTAGTTAACAGTTCTACCCCTATACATTCAACAAGCTTTGCCCAGTTTCTGCTCACAGAAGTTTCTAAATCTATGTGTAAGGTAGATGTAGAGAGAACATGATTTCTGTCCCCATCCATCTCCTTCCCAGGGTAGTTGGTACAAATTTTATTGGAAATTGCTCCTGGCAGTGTGTGCCACTTATTTTCCTTTAATCCTGTTTTCATCTCACCTCATAATGATTTCAGGAATGTTTTTAGTTTCCAAAGCCAGGGAAACAGTTTCTTCTTGGCGGAAATAGCATTGGCTGTTAAATAAAAGGAAATGTGCTTTTCTGACTAAGCTTTATGAGGACGATTGTACAATCTGTACTGTACGCTTGGAAACTGCTGCAACACGACGTGAACCATATGGTGTATATGGCATTCCCTTACCTCAAGTGTTCCCTCACTCAGGCTGGTATGGTTGGTAATGAACTAACTCATTTTTGAATAAGGGAAGTATGGGTGATTTTTGTCTTTTTCCAGGGGAGAGGGGGCATTGCGGTAGGTGAAATGAAGAAAGCAGAAATCCCTACATGCAAGAACAGGGCAAAGAAATATTCCTTACCTCTGCTGTCTCTCTAATCAGCTTGAAGTATATATTCCTAACTTCATTAGGAAAAAAAAAGAGAGAGACTATTGAGCTGAGGTGAAGTTTAACACAATGCCATGTTAGGAAAGCAGAATTTAAGTAAGAATGGTTTTAGCTTCTCTTTCCCTCTGGCAGAGGCATAGTCCATAAATACGTGGGAAATGAGCACAATAGGCATGTGAAATGTGATATCAGCTCTCTTTTACGGTGAGAGAAGGGAATGGGAGACTCATAACCTTGGGACACACTTCTGCATGTTGAATTCTTCTTCTTGGAAGTCACCCTAGAGAAAACTCTAGGAGTGTGATACGGAGAAGCTGAAATTAAAATTTTCTCTACCTGTGTGCTCCTAAAAACTACAGACAGAGAGGGAAATCCATTTAGACTATCGCTGCTCTCAGAAAAACTGGGTTTAGCATGTCATCATACTTGGCTAATCTACCCTAAATAGAAACAACCAGTTCAGGGAAACTGATAACCTGTATGACCAAGCTGACACAAATCACTCTTTTGGACTCCCTCCTAGTAGATGTACTTGTTCATGGTGGGTATCCTGGTAAAGGATGCTCTTTCTGAAATAAGCAAGTAGTAGACCACTTGTGCCTACGAAAGCTTGAGACGGCTTTTTTCTCTCCCACCAAGATATTGCATTCTACATTTTTTAAAGATTAAGTCCTTCCAAAGTGACATACAGTGACATGTGAGGCACATTAAGGGTAAATATCTATGATGTATTGTCTCGGGAAGAAGTCTAGAACCTCGATAAAAGGTTCTTGAGCTTGCATATTCTAGAGTCCTAACACAGGACAAATCCTGGGACCAAAAAGAATACATTCATTCTGAGCAAAAGGAATATCATTTGTCAAAAGCCAAAATACGATCTTTTGCTACAGGCTATAAGTGTTACAAATCCTGTGCAGAATTTTCTGTCAAGAACCTTGACACTAACCTGAGACAATGGGTGGATTGTGGAAAACAGAGGCATACTGGGGGCTAAAATTGCAATTGTGGATAGGGCAAGCTGCATGAAAAGTAAGGTGTAGTAGCAGCATGCACTTTTTCATGTAGTGACCAAAACTAGTCTGCAGACCCATTGTAGTTACACCATGAACATTTTTAGGGCAGCCAAGAGCTGGCAACTGAGGGGACTCCTGTAGGATTGCTTTTTCTGTGAGAGGTGTGTTGTGTTGCCTTGGGAAAAAAATTGAGCACAGGATGGCGATCCAAAGTCCCAAGTTCCTTTCTTGAATGCAGATGGTCCTATTACTCCCCTTGGTTTAGGGTTATCTTTGTTGAATTTTGGGTTCTCACTTTCATTACTAAGGGATAAATAAATATGAACAGAAAATGGAAAAATAGACTGCATCTTTTTATGTTCCTGTCTTACCATTTTAGCTAAAGACTCCTCCATAAGGATTCATGACAAAATAAATGTGTATAGTATTAAAGGGCAAAGAACATAATTGCTAATTTGAAGAGTTTGAAGAAAGGCATCAGGAACAGAGCATTTGACTATTAGACAAACAAAAGCTGAATTTTCTAAGCTTAAATGGGCACTTTTTAAATGAAAAATAGATTTCTATTTTAATGAGTGTTAAGAAACAGACTATTATCTGTGGGGTATAATTAAACTTATTGAAATGAAGACAAACATCTATTCTTTAATTTTTCATTATGTGAAGTCGCCAAAAGTTCATGAGGGTTTCTCACCACATGTTTTTTATGGTGTGTTAGAGAAAGGAAAACATGCCTGAGCCAATGAAATATCTTTGCATAGAAAAAAAAACGTAATTGCATATATATACATACATATGCATATGTATGCTCAGGTTAGAAGTCAGTAAACACTTGCACATTTCTCTCTATGGAATCAGGCTCTAATTCTCTAGTATTTTACTTTTCATCATTTATCAATCTGCTAATCAGAATTTATAATGCTGTCATGTTGATTTGGCATTAATTTGTGCTCGCCATGTTAAGAAAAGGAGAACCAGAACCTGAAACTTCAGTGTCAGTCCAGAAAACTGTCAGACAGGAATATGTGTCCTGCTGCCACATGAGAGTGGACTTGAATTAAAATCACAAGATGTATTTGCACTGTGGATCACTATCTCACTTCCTGGGATGCATAAACCATTCAAAGACAAGGATCGTTCCACACCCTGAGGTGCAAATAGAAGAAATTTCACCAAGAAATTGGTGAAATATAGAGAAGAGAAATATTTTGTCAGAGGCCACTAGACTCATGTTTCCTTGGGAATACTCAATTATACTTTGCAGGACAGATTAAGACAGTAATAAACCTTTGGGGCTATAGCATTGCCTCCTTGCCCAAAAGCTATAGAATATATTATTTTATGTANTTCACAATATACTGGCTTCCAATGGAAGTCCCAATGTAAATAAAATTTTTATCTAATTTGAAAACCAAATACCAAGTTAGATTGGTTCTTTCCTTGTAAAGTTCAAAATATGGAAACTATACAGTTTCCACAGAGATTTTCCTTTTAGATTTCAAATGAGGGGCTTTTGTAATGAAAAAAACTCATCTCTGAGGATATATAAAGATTTTTCCTGCTTGAGATGAAGAAGGTATTTTCCTTTGTATCTTTTCCCAAAATAAATTTGACCACAAGTCTCACCATGTTTCACTGTCTACCTGCCATTCCATGCAGAAAACCCTAAAGACACTTTATTATTTGTACTTGGTCTTACACATGAGAGCCCAAATCTTCCTTGGGGCTCTGAGCTGCGGTGGCTGAAAATCTTCGCGGTTACGTAGACATGGCATTAGCTGAAAAACCACTGGATTGACTAGGGAATCTGTTTAAGATGCTGTGATTCTCTGGATAACCTCTTGACCTGAGCACACCCACTGCTTCTCATGTTGTGTTACGTCAAGAAAGGATGAGCTTCAGAACAGTGTCTTAATGGCTACTTCCAAAACTGTGATTATCAGCTTAGTATTGCCACCTTCTTGTTGTTTTACCCTTTTAACACACACTGCTTTGCACGTTCCACGTCCTGTAGTCGTTGTTAAGCACCTGCTCCAGCTGAAAGCCAGATCTGAAAGCAGGTGTGCTGAGCCCCACCATAATCTGCATCTTTTATTTTTTTATTGTTGTCTGATCAGCCTGTTTGCTGTCATGCTTCCATCTAAAACCTGAACTCTTTCTGGACTGTATTTCGTTCCTACAGATACATATCAAACTACTTATTCTTCTCCCAGCCCCAGGAAACAATAGACTATGTTACAAATCTCAATTGCCACTAAAAAATATTCATTTCAACCTTTATAATTTTGAGTGGATGCTTAGGGATTTGTTCCCTTTCTCCACAGCTCAAAAAACCAAAAACAAACTCAAAAATCAAATAATAAAGCATCTTGGCCTGATAACAATTTTCTGTTTTTCTTTTGGCTCAATTTATTATTCTCTGTGTGTGTGGTTTTGACATTCAAGCCCCTGAAGACCTTATTTTATACTTCCTGAAATAAAATTCCACAACAACTTTCAGAGGTTTTAGGTGAAGTGAAAATTCAGGAGTCCCTTTGTTAAAATTATAGTCCCAGCACTGCAAGACCACTCTTTGAGAGGAGATTAGTTTAATTTCTCCTAAACTAGATATGATGCCAGCTCTGTGTCTGAGTGAGGACGTGAGGATCTGAGTGTAGCAGGAAATATGAACCTGTAGTGTAATTATGTTCTGGCCTCTAAAGATAAATGCTACTTTAACTTGCAACTACTCAAATCTTCTTTGAAGCCAGGAAATGCTGATATATTGATGATGATCAGGAGCATAACAAGCTTAAGTATCCAAGCTGTGATAACCTAATATCAGGTGAATGTTGTTTTTGGCTTCTTCACCATTTGTAAGAACTCCTAATTCTTCTTTTTGTCTGATTCCTCTTTGACCAAAAACCTTCAACATGGGTGGCTCACCTGGCAGCTGGAGGAGGCACATTCATTCCTGCCATCCCTGGGCAGGCCCTCGTGCCTGGTTGCAAGCCCCAAGTACCAGCTTCATACATGTAATAACAGCCATAAAACACATGTTTCTCAAGCTTAGTGAAGTCTTAACACCATACGGTTGTCAGTGTTTACAAATGAGGTGTTATTAAGTTGTCAGTTACTTACAGAAGCGAAGTGGAATGGACTGGATGGAGAGGGAGGAGTGACCTTGAGTTAATGGAGACTATTGTGACACACTAAGCAATGAATAACACCATGGGTAATAACTAGCTTGTTCTCATCCATATCCTTTTTCATGTGCACCTTCTTTTATTACATCAATGATCAAGTAGTCAGTGCATATGGCTGGAGGCAAGGAATTAAAAGGTATAAATAACATACACTTTAATTGAAATCCGACTGTGAATGCCTGGCCTCTGTGATTAAACCTTTTATCACATGGATTGTCCCACCACAGGTACATTCATACTACTCAGAGAGCTACTTACCTTGAAAAAAAAAAGGCCTTACTTTCTTTCAGATGTTGAAATTGAATCATTTGAGAATTTTTTTAGGCAGTACCAGGGCAAGTATTGTGGATATAACAAACGCCTTCTTACCTGTATGCAGAATCCCCCTGCAGTCTCTTCTGCTCAAATGCTGGTGGCGACTGCTTTGAACGTGCCAACACTGCAAAGGGAGGGGGAGAATGAGAGCTGGGTATTGAGGGTCATCTGCCTTAGGGGTTTCCACTCCTATTACAGCTCATTAATGTGGTCCCTAGGATTTCTTAAAAATAATAAAAAACCGTGGGATTGGGCCAGCCTCGGTAGCATTGCCTAAGTACAAAGGCTTGATGTTGGATTTCTCCAGGCTTTCTGTCTTTATCAAACTGCATTGAACAAGCTTGATGAGCAGGCTGCTGAGATAGCAGTGTGACTCCTAGGGGGATTTAGCTGTGTGAGTAGATGAGCATTTGCCTGAAAATAGGGGCACCGCTGGTGTCATCCTTTACACCATGTATAGCAGAGTGGGACCTTGATTACTGTGATGGAAACAGCAATGGGTGATATTTATTATAGATCATCTTGTGGGTAGACGGTCTGCAGTGATGATGAATTACTGTTTTCCAGGGAAGAGGGATGACTGGCTGTTGCTAAGACTCAATTTTAGGAGTTTGGTTTGGTTATAACTCTGCCTGGAAAGAGTTCTCCAAACATTATCCAAGATTTATACTTATGTGATATGATAACCAGGCTGAAG
The DNA here is from genome assembly GCA_013390045.1 of Picathartes gymnocephalus. NCBI lineage: Eukaryota > Metazoa > Chordata > Aves > Passeriformes > Picathartidae > Picathartes > Picathartes gymnocephalus. The sequence continues at coordinate 4,186 of WEKY01044895.1, read as the reverse complement.
AAAACCACTGTTCTTGACAGCAGTATCCAAGCATTTTTCCAGTTCAGGTGTGTCATACCTGCAATATGTTGGAGTTCTTTTAACAAGTGAGTGCTGACACAAACTTGATGTTTAATATTCCCCAAATAAAATTATGTGGAGGAAAATGTCTGTGTCCAAGCTACACAAAGGCTGATTGTTGCAGAGAATGCAGAAAAATAAGCTTAAACAAAGTTCACAGTCTTGTGTTAGTGCAGTGAATAACCCTGATAATCTATTTTAAATTAGGTAAAGATATTTGGTTTCTCTCAAGGAGATTTATCAGCCAATACAAGATTTTGTGGAATGTTTTTGAACCTAAACTACATAAAAGAGGCCAGTAAATACAGACCACCAGAAGGAGAGGAGAGCTCTGGGAGCTGTTAGAGTTATAAATTATTTGGTTTTACTGCAGCATGTGGCTCAAAATTTCTTCCTTGTTTTAAACAGATGCTTTGTTTTCCCCTTTGTTGTTCACTGTTTGCACTTGACCTGCCAAGTATCCAACGGCACTTAAGCCAGGTAAATCAGAATTTCTAGCATTGCAGTAAACATGCCAATAGAATATGGCACGGTGTAGAACTCTCAATTAAAAATCTAGATGAGAAGTCTTACATGAGGACGGCAAATGCTGGTGAAAGGAGGAGTTTGAAACTGGTAGCACTAGTTTTTCATCTATAGGAGCCAACAGGCATCACAAAAGCTGTTTTGTTCTTCATGCAGCACCTAAGTTTTCGAACCTAAACTGTTAGAGCCTGAATTAAGCTTTCTTAAGTCTTACAATGTTTTTTTGCCATATTTAAGTTTCTGTGCAGGAGTATGTGTTTCAAGAAGAATGCCCTTGGCATTTTAAAGAAGAGAATTTAATAAGCTAAATTATAGAAAGAAATAGATTAGGTTTTTACCCCACAGTTATCTTTCAGAAAGGATTCCCCAGAGTCCTTTTCAAATCAGCAGGTTCCATCCCAGGGAAGGACAGGATGAAGGCTCACCTTGTTGCAGCATACACCAAGATTTTCTCTAGTGTGTCTCTATCATCTTCTCTGAGACAGCTTTTGCTTTGAAGCAGGGTAGGAGAAAGCAGAATCCTGCAGGGACTGTGCAGGCAAAAGTAAGTGCTCTGATGTACTCTACAGTGGTTCATGCATATATACAGGGGATGTATAAAAGCTGTTTTATTGGCAAGGGGGCTGTTGGCCAAGGCACCATGGTTATACAGTAGTACCTTGGGACCAATACGTTCCACAAGAGCAGACACTGTGAATTTTGAATTACTGTTTCCTCTAAAACATTATGCTGCCAATAGTGCTGTACCTCTATACAGTGATTGTCATTCAGCACTCAGACTTTGCCAGCTATTTTGAAGTTCCACAGCAAATCAATGTGTCCTCGGTGTTTCACAAAACCAGATCCTAGAAGTTCAATGCCATCCTGATACAAAAGAAAGACTTTATCATACAAAAACTTGGTAAACATGAGAAAGTATATATTGGGGGAATGATTCTCCAGGGGAAGCCTGGGCTGCTCAGGAACTCACATATGCCTGTTCTATTTTCCACCTTTTGCAATAATGCTGAAATATTTTAGCTTGCCATGAACTTCCTTCCCATCAGTTCATACTGGGTTAGAGATGAAGCAGGGAAAAGATATGGTGAGTGTTATGCCAAAAAGGAAATTATTCCCTCTCACTAAATTTGTGGAAGCTTCTCAAATTTATTGAAGGAGGTAACCGGCCAACCAAACTCCCCCCAAAACCATCTTTGGGTGGTTTCATCAAGCATGAGCTCCTACAGGTCAGAGGCTGTAGAACGTCTTCAGTCTAAGGCAGAGAGGAGATTTACTAGAAGGTTTGAGATCTGTTTACAGAGATGCAAAAATGTATAAAAAGGGGTTATGACCCAAAGTAGGTGTTGTACTCTACAGTCTTTTTCAGTCTTGCTAACCTACAGAATTTCAGTCTGCTCAGGCCTATCTGTTGTAAAAGTCTAAGCTGTCTGGTGTCATCCTGCCCTTGATGGAAGCATAGTATTCACAAGTCCTCCAGAGTCCCTGGAAAACCCTCATTCTCAAATGCAGTATCAATCTGTGATGTAATAGATATCATGAAAAGCATTCACATGAAACCCCTGGCGCACAGAAAATTATATCTTGGTAAAGGAATGTTGTCAAAGGGGACAATGTCCTTGCTTGGAAGATGATCCAATTTGTTTTCTCTCCTTGTGTAGAAGTGATCGATATCTTGGGCACTGTACAAGTCCAATGTCATGATGCTACCTGCAAAATTAATTGGTCATGTGTGTATAAATTTGTGCCAATGTATCTCAATTTTCAAGTGATAGATATATTAAGAAGCAAAAGCCAAACAGAATGGGATTTCAAGAACATTTCAAGCGCATACATTAATTATCAATTACTTCATTTAAAACTGCATCCTCAGTTTAGGTAAATTTTGTAACATTAGATTTAGCTGCAGCATTGTCAGTAAAACTTTGGTGTGACTTTACTTGAACTTATAGGCCAGGAATGAAATCATTGTGGCAATCGACGAGAAAGAGTAAGTGAACTACTTATATTAATCGCTGAGCTTTTTCACAAGAAAAAATTGTACATTTTTTCTTTTCTTTTTCCCCCATTTTCTGTAGAAAACATTGTTACCTTATATACGTGGACTATGTCTTGTTGATGGGTAAGTTTTGCTTTTTAACTATGCTGATTTCATTAAATTGGCAAAACCCCTGTAGTATGAATGCAGTTATTGCTAGAATAAAAGTGCTTATATCAGTATATCTTATTCCATTTCAGCAGGAGAAATAATTTAGACACCCATAAATCACCTTATGTTTTTCAAACTATATCTATACTAGGGCTTTTATTGTAGTACTTCACTGCCAGTCAGGCTCACTTACTCCCTTTCTACCCTGACACTGAATCAGGGTAATGTGCCACTAGGCACGGCATTATACTTGCCTAAGTTTTCCCTGAGCAAGCAGAAGGTAATTGTGAGATCTTGTCAGAAAAAAAAAGTCAGTTTTCCCTTTTTTGGAAAATATAAAATCTTTTTGAGCTCAAATGGTAAACAAGTTTTAACCAAAAACCTTTATCTGAAACCCAGATATTTAATGTTTGAATTCTTCGTCTGTGTCTCTCCAGAGATACTTAGATTGTTTATGTTGCCAACCTGCTCTGTGCTCCCAACCCCCTTAGTGAAACTCACCTTCCAGCTTCAAGTCCTTGTCTTGCAGGCATGTTATGGCTCATCACTGATGTCCTTGGCAAAGGGCAAAGGAGCCAGGTGGTGAGTGCAGCTCATAAGGGAGGACTTCTATTGCCTCAAAAGATATGGAGGTACTTAAATGTGAAAAATGGGAGAGGATAGGTATTTGCTATTCATAACTTAAAAAAAAAAATGGGCTCTTAATCGCAATAAAAAAGAAAAATCACAAGGAAAGGATTCTTTGGAGAAGGAAAAAAAAATCCCCCAAACACATTCTCCTTTACTAAAGACCCTATTTCTCTTTCTTCTTCAAAAGAAATGGATTGTAGGAGAAAAGGCGCCAGTGAACCTGATATCCTTTGGTCAAGAATGTTGGGATTACAATCACCAATTGCAGTGTGTCATGAGCAGAAGCTGAGACCATCCCACTCTTACCCCTCACAGTCTATCTATGCCCTTCTTTCTAATGTTTTTCAGCATGATATCCAGCACGAACATGTAAAGAGTGAACTCCAGGAAACCACTGCAAGAGGTTTCTGAAGCATTTGTTTTAAAAGCAAAGGGTGTTAAACATTACTTGAAATTAACACACTGCTTACAAAGGATAAATCAACATGACTATCTGACCTATAGGACTTCCACTTCCTTTCAGTCTGAGGTTTCCTATGGTTCAGTGACAAAAACCATTGTGCTGCAAGCTGCTGACAGAAGAGGTAGCAGAGGGAAGGCTGTATTTCTCTGGCCACAGCTACAAGTTCAGGTTTCATGTCCCACTAGAGTGGTTTTAGACTCCTTTACAGTGTTTTTTTGTAGTTTTTGGGAATGAGTGTACTGTCTCTTCTCTTCTGCCTTGATATAAGTTTATAGTAGTGTTATAAATTTTGAGAGGTAATGTTCAAAGCATGCAAAACATACTGTGCACTAGATTTATTCAAATTAGGGTTCCTTGAGTTA
>WEKY01044894.1:45218-56097 GCA_013390045.1 Picathartes gymnocephalus | reverse complement strand
AAAGAGCCCTAGCCTAACTGGCATACAAACTGACCTGGCAGGTGATAACGTGGTAGCCCAGAATGACACTTGTCCATCGGTGACAGAAATGACAGACATTTTCCCACACGCAGTACGAAGCTGAGGCAGAAAAGTCCAAACTCTAACTCATGGCAGGTTTTTGATGACCTTTGGCACGAATGCCTCTGAATGGGTTTCACTGCTGTTTCCATGAATCTGGAAAGCTTTTAAAATCAAGATCTGGAAGAAGAAAGCTGTGTTTCACAGCAGGGCATTTAGGGTACAAAAGAACATATTTTTTATTAGATGGTTCCTCTTTCTTCTCCTCCATGTACAAGCCAAGAGCCAGGTTAAAGCTCCCTTGTCTTGCTTTTTTCAGGGACAGTCCTAAAAATCTTTTTCTTCTGAGCCTTGTTGACCACCATTGCCATCTTTCTCAGGGGGTCTGGCATGCTGGTACATTTTGGGTCAGCAATGTCAGACAGCACAGAAAACATCAACCTGGATTTTCTGCTCAAGGGGACATTTCAGAAGAATGGCCTGACACATTTCCCAGATTTGCTGGTATGAGACCGCAAAACAGCCAGAGCACTGCATTTCCCTGCCTGATTTTTCTCAGCTTAGAAGACAAGAGTACTATACCAAGATCCTATTTCCCTCCTGGGACGAATGTTAAAAGTGCTCCAAAGTTCCTGGCACACTTAAGTTACTGGGAGACACCAAGGCATCTTCTTGCATGGGTGACTGAGTGGGGTACAGATGGCAGAAGCAAAGGAGAGGCAATGACAGCATTAACTACCAAGGATTTAGATTTCTCCTATTCCCCTGCAGCTTGAATAAGGATGGAAGAGCTTCTGACTTGCAACTAAATATCCTGAGTTGCTTCATTAGTGGTTATAAATTCTATTTTTGTATCAAGTGAGGGACATTGGACTGAGCTATTGTTTGGGGCTTTTATCTGCCATGACCAGAATGCCTGTCCATGGGCTTATCTCTGGCTGGCAGCAAGCTGCTAATTGAGTTGAGACACACAGACTAGAGACACAGGAACACAGTGAGCCACGCAGTGCAGCAGAGCAGGGAGAGCATGGAGCCAAACCACATCACCCAGCAGCCCCAGCTGCAAAAACCACAAATCAAAAGAGTTGCAGAAATGCTTCTGACAGGACATTCTCCAAAGGACATTAAAAAACTTGCATGAAGTCATTTGAAGGTAAACCATAAGATTTCTACATTGCTTTCTGCTAAATTTTGCAAAATAAAAGTGCAGGACCTTAGAAAGCCACCCTGCAACTGAGTAGTCAAGTGCCCAGACTTCAGCGAACTATGTAAAGAAGTGAATTTAGATGATAAAAAGAGCCTAAGGTAAGAGTAGCAATCATCCATATCAATGCTTAAACATCTGAAGAAAACTTTCTAGGAAGATACCTTTTTAAATGTCACCAAGACTGCTGTGTCCAGAGGGACAAAAGAACTAGGATCTACTTCCAAACATGACAAAATGTCAGGGTTACACAAGATTTAGGATGTCTCACAGGGACACACACTGATCTCCCCCACAAAACCTTCCATGTTTCTTTGGAGAGGTGGGGAATGAGTTATATCCTCTGAATAAATTTTTAGAAATCTCAAAAAAATGCAAATGAGAGTAACTTCTGAATCCACAGTTGTGACTTCTGTCTTGATTGAACACAGTGTTGTGATATTTTCGACTTTCCATTTGAAATCAATAATGATCAAAAGACTGTAGCAGACAGAAAAAACAGAAAAAGGAGAAAAACACAGTCAAAGAACCCGCTCACCCTTTCCTTCACCTGACCAAATTCCCTTTTCTCGCAGGCACATATCAAATATATTAGGTCCTCCAAAGGTAGCATAGCTGAAAGTAAATTTCTAATATGAAGGCAGCACTGTCCAGAAAAAGCCTCTGTAGTCTCTGATACAGAGCTTCTAGGTAGGAAATTGATAATATTAATTTGGTGGCTGGAGATATTGTGAACTGAAAAAGGACTCTTTACTCTTTATGCAAGATTTCAACCCATTAGGGCGTTTGGACAATTGGATTTTTTTCTATTTTTGACCCTACATCGCAAACCCCATACTTTTAAAAATGCCGATACTTCCGAACCAATGTAGCACTTCAGCCATGTGGGACTGCCAAGTAAAAGAACAATTTCCAACTGGGACTGTATCTCCTTTGCCTGTGCCCTTTCAAACTCATCACACACTCATGCTTACGTAAGAACAGGAGCACTTTCTGCAAGGATCTCAGTTCTCACTTGGAGTGGGACATTCAGAAGAAAAGCTGCATGGTGCCATTCCCAATGGAGTTTTTAGCCTGACCAAAGATTGGCAGCTGTGTAAGGAAGAGGTGCATGGCTGCACATGACCTGCACCCCACAACGACACTGCCAGTACACTCCAGGTCCAGGTAACCGTTCAGTGGCATTTCCATTATGGGCAGTGAAGGCTGTCCTGATAACACAGCTCCTGTGGTGCCAGACATATGGCTCAGTTCTCTCAGATTAAGCAGGATCTCTGGATTTTCTGGCATTAACTCCCCAGTGAGCTCTATCATTTTGCACCTGAGGTCACAGTTGTGCTTGTGACACAGGACACTTGACTCAGGGCTTTTTCAGCTAAAAACATGAACTATTGCATGGAAGATAAAATGGTAGATAGATATTTTCCACATAGTGTTTAATCACTGCCTGACCTGGAGAAAACCAGGAAAAGGTCTTTGCTTTGAATGATCCTGCTGTTGGGATTTTTTAAATCCAGGAGGACTTTCTGAAATTTTTCTATAAGTGAAGAGTGCAGAGTCATTACTGTAACTTAGATTATTTGACAAGACTGCACATCAGCTTTTCTTAACAATCTGGTCTGTAGACTATGACCCATTCACAGATCCAGTGGCGCTGCAACACAAACTCACATCAATCAGTAAGGGAAGTATTCCTTACTGCACAGAATGCAACCAGCATGAGCTGCCCTCACTTTATCCACAGGAAGAGAAGAAGAGGAAAAAGGATCTGTGCTAAAAGATACAAGGGCTAAACTTCATGTTACGGGAGCTGTGGATAAAATGTACAGTGGTGGTGTAGAGGAATGTTTTTTCTTGGAATACAAAAATTGACATAGGCAAAATACTGTGTTAATAGACCAAATTTCGTTGGAAATTAAACCAGATTTTTAATCTAGTTTGACTTGATGCTTTTCCTATAAACCTTTTCTTACACCAGGCTCTTCACCTTTGCTTTGTGCTCCATAGCAGGTTGCAGTTTGGCATTCGTGATCAGTCAGACAACAAGGATTCACAGCTCTGGCTCATTTCCAGTACTCCAGAAAATGGCATTAGGTGGATGCCAAGGGAAGGCAACTGAATGCAGAATATTCTTAAGCATCTTCCTAGAACAGAACTGGGAATGTCTCAGAGGTTCTAGATTATCTCAGATAAAATACCCATTTTTAAGCATATCAGTGTAGGAGTCTTATCCCTGTCTGATCCCAAGGGATGGGCTTTTATCCAATAATGATGCACACCACAATGCAACTCCACTCTCATGCTGCTTCTCCACGGGGAAACAGATGTTCCTTCCCTAGGTTCTGTTGCATACTTCCAGCCCTGTATGGAGTCTCACAGAGCACTTGGTGCATGTGACCCAAGTCACAAATTTTTTGGTGTTTTTGAAGGAGATGGTTCCATTATACCAATCAAGAATATTGTCAGAGTCCTGACACTGAGCACAGGGTCACATGGCTGAAAATCCCTTTGGGATGGAAACCTGAGCATGGTCTCCCAATCACACCTTCCCCAGATGGCCAAATGCTCGATGCCAGGCCCTCTCTCAGTGCAGAAATGAAACCATTCCCTGAAACTCAGTCTCACACCAATCAAACCACTGCTACAGGTCTTCCGTCTCTTAATACCTGCCTTACAAAATATGTTTGAGGGCTTCTCTTCTCTGATAGTTCCATATGAATACTGGGAACGTTTTTTTTAGATCTATTTGTTGGGAAGATAAAAGAGGGACAAAAATTGGCTTTCAACCCCAAAAATCTCAGCTGCTGCCCTGATGGTTTAACGCATAACAAGATATGTGGTCTAGATAGAAATGTGAGGGGGATGATCAATTGTTTAAAGGCAAACCCCTTTGTAAAAGTATTTTTCTAACATCTTGCCTTTAAACTAACAAGAGTATGTCAATAACTTTAAAATGTTTCAGCAAAGGTGCTCACAGAGGCTGAGTTATGTGGAACTTCTGTAAGATCTGCATCTCCACAGGAAAGAGCATTGGAGGGTCTGCAACTGCAGACTCATGGTGCTGATGGAGCAGAGTCCAACACGGCAACAGCTGAAGCCTGGGGTGCAGATAAGTTATTTGTGCTCCTTTCCCAACTCCAGTTCACATTCATTAGCAAACGATAAGTTGTGTTAGCATGGCAAATGAATCACAGCTTCACTGGAGGTGAACTTTGGATATGCCCTTTAGAGGTCATTGCATTCATGGGACTCTGATTTACACAATGGAATGGTATCACATGTATCTATGTAAATCTGATGATGTTTTAAAGTATTTCTGCTGGTTTGCATTACCATAAATGATTAATCAGCATTCAAAATACAGAACAATCATCTGTAAGCATGTAACATTTCATTTGATGCCTGAAGTTGAAGTCTTTGGAGGAGGTTATCAGTCTTTTCCAGACCTGTCCAATTTTATTCCTGAAATGTTTCCCCAGCATCTGCAACAATGCTTCTCAACACAATGTATGACGGCCCTTTGGCTCAACTGACTCGTTAATGTCTCAGATTGCATTATCTCTGTTTAACCCAACAGATTCAAACAATGACAATTAAACCCTCAGGAAAAAAATGGCAATATGGAAGGAGATATTTTTGTTTTTATTTGAAGAAAGAAATATATTGAGTTGCATAAGTAAATTGAAATGTCAGAGATTTCAGCATATGTAAAGTACATTTAGAAAAATAGAAAATATTGCAGTAATGAGAAGTTCTGCATGCAGAATACAATCTAGCAAAGCAGTTAAGTCTGTGCTAAGAAACTCTGTTAGGACTCATATGTGTGTATCCTCAAAAACCGTGAATCTTTGTGTGTGCCCTAGATGGAACAGTTGGTTTTACAGAAGGAAAGTTGTCTGTAACAGTACTGGGCACAGTGGGACACAGTCTTGACATAACCTTCCTATTCTTACTTGCCATCCATGGGAACAGGAATTCCTATTCTTAATTCAAGCTTTGCCACTTTCTTCTGTTGTGGTATCAGTGCAGAGAGTGGCTGGAATTTCAGCATAATAATGAATCAATAAGTGTGGAGAAGTAAATCCATTTTCAGGTATAGCATGGCAGATCTGACCAGTCAGACAGCCAATAAAGCTCACTCAGTGAGCAGAGCAGCCCTCTGAGCTTCACAGAAAGTACCAGCTAGATTAGTGGGACAGCAGACACTTAAATCATCTGTACACACACAGATATTTGGGTGCCTGAATTGAATATCCAAATCATGCCTTGAATCTTATCTTATGTTGGTGAACAGAAACAGAAAATCTGGAGCAAAAAAAAAAAACTATACTGGTGTTCTGCTCACATCTTGCAGTGCCTCTGCCAGTTCTGAATGCTGGGGTGATGCAGAAGGTTTACATCAGACATGTAGAGCTTTTCCCTTTCTCTGTAAAATTAAGACTGTTGCAGAAGGACAAATTTCAGGTCTAGGTTTTTACTGACCTCCCAGACAACCACGATGGTTGGCACAGGTATCTAAAGGGTGTGAAAAATCTGGTTTTTCTCCCATTATGTCCCACCAGGACATGTCCAGGGATAGGGTGGCACATTTGCCATGTGACTACAGAAAACGTCAGTAAGTGAGCACTAGGCTGTAACTCTTTCCTGGGTAAAAGACCTACTGACTCAGATGATCCCTCCAGTACCTCAATTCTGTGATTAAATAGGGATTTTAGCCTTGGCTATCTACAGCACTGGCTATACATTTGTATTTGGTATAAAGTGGCTTGAAGTTGTTCTCAACACTGATTAATTATTTATCTCATAGGCTCTAACTGTTTCAGGGGTGTTTTCTGAGTAGTCTTGACTGATTGTACATTGATAGTTCTATTCCTTACCAGCAACAGTAGTCCCAAAAAAGGTTCAGAATTCTGGTCTATACTCAAAGTAGTCCACATTCTTTCACATTCTTTTTAAACAGGATATTAAGGAGCTGGTCCAAGGCAGCTCATCTAGGGAGCCAAAATCAATAATGATTTGTTCTTAGAAATACCTCCCCATACCATTTTTCACTCAAGTGTGGATGATTTCTATTGTTTTTCCACAGACAAGACAACTATAAAAGTAAGAGTTTCCAAAAAAAAAAAACCCAAAAAAAAAACCTTAGTTTCTCCTGTGAAGGAGAGTTATAGGTAGAAAAAAATCAAAGAAAATAAGTGCTGACATGTCAGTAAAATTATAAGACCTGATAACTACTAGTTTTCAATTTATTTGAATTCTGGCGATGCTGTGGTGAGTCTAATGATAAAGCTAATTACTCACAAGAGCAAAATTTGCAAGGGTTTCAAGGTGAATGTTTCACATTAAATTACTGGCACTATTTTGGTCACAGTGACATTTTAAAAATAATCACATGGTTGTACTCATCTTGCTTGTGAGGTTATTAGATGTGTCTCAAGGTGCCTGCTGTAAGTGTACACTAAACAGATGTAATGTGGTTGTTGATGCTGTTTCTCTAACACAAGTGATTCAACATGCCCACAGCAGAAAGCATGTAATTAAGTTCTGCACACACCGTTACTGGAGTTGTGGGGAAGGCTAAGAAATATTTCAGTCTTCAGACTCTTCAGGGAACTTCTACTCTTTCTTCCAGCATGGATCATTATGTTCTTTCCTTCACAGGACAGAAGAATACAAAAGTGTGTGAAATGTTTCAAACACAAATATTGTTTTGCCAGGAATTTTGAGTCATTGTCTTTATGAAAGAAATGTCACACTGCGCACAAAAGCAGGAGCAGCTTTTCTCTTGGGCCTGCACAGTAGAAATTAGTAATGCAGCCGTCATTTTGTAGATTCTGTTGCATCTTTCAACCTTGCTCCACTGCTTAAACTCACATCAGTTTTATTCTTTCTGTAACTATTTAACATGTGGAAGTTCCTTATGTTGGAGGATACTGTCATACATAAATGTTTTCTCACCTCCTGAAAGTAGTTTTGGTTTTTTTGTTCTATTTTTTTTTTTTTTTTCATTTTATATCTGTTTATTTACCTAGTTTTTGTTAGTGCTCTAGTTTACAGAGCAGGGAATAAATTGCACATGTTGGTCTCTTCATCCTTTATTACAGCATTAACCTTTCCATTATCCACTCAAACAGGGTTTATATTGCAACCATTAGACCCAGCAATGACTTCATTGGCTAATTTAGCAGCAATCCCAATCAGTCAGTTGATGGCCCATAGATGCAAACTTCATGAGTTATATGATAAAAGAAGAAACAAGAAATAACAGCTGAAACCAGATTGAATTCAAGAGTTATTGGCTCCTCTCCACTTGTTTTTATGGTACAGCAAGTTAGCTAGATTGGAATCACACAATGTTCCTAATTGATAAGGTAGCAGTGCATCGGATCAGACATTTTTTGCATGCATGAATTTCCTTAATTACCTCCATTCAGCTGGGAACAAATAAAGTATAGATTAATTTTCTAGGATTCACACATAAAAATCCACATTTGTTTCATAGGTATATATGAAACATATAACTTTGTTTTTGGGAGCTATCAGTTCCTGTTTTAGAGTCAGCATGCATTGGTGTGGTTTGTATGCTTCTGCCTGCCCCCTCAGGTCCTCCTCTCCCCTTCATCCACTCCACCTGCAAGATGACAAGTCCTCTGTCACTGTTCGGTGCATAATGGGAATGGAGAAAACTTGAAATATTAAACTGGAAAGATTCGATAAATTTTACCCTACCCTCAGCCTTGTGGGCTGGATCTCATCACCTTGGCAATACTGGGTTTAGGGGAAGTTCAGGCCATGTGAATCTGTTGCCCAGTTGTCTTTAAGTTTCACAAATTTACATTGACATCCCCTCTAGTTACTCTGCGATGAGATTTCAATCCTAGTGAGTAAAAAATAAATTGACTGTGGTCCCTGAGAACAAGTTTGTGTACACACACCCTTAAAACCTCACCTTAGCTAGAGAACCAGATCTGGTCCAACAGCAAGCCATACTATTCCTGTTACGTGTTAGTACCTCTACCTTAATTGTTTGGTGTTACAGTATGAGAGTGTCAGAATTAATGAGTCTATCAAGGGCATTAAGACAAATGTAACTGAAGTGGAATGGGTTAATTTTTCATACTTAGAAGTAATTAATTAATATGAGGGCACAAGCTCATGTGCTTTCACAGTTAATCTGCTCCCATTATCATTGTAGCCTGGTTAAAGCAGGCTCAGGAGTTTCTACATCCCACTGAAACCTGTTCCATATTTGTATTTTTGGTTTCTTAGAAGCAGTACATATACAAAGGCCACCACTTAAGGAAAGTAATGACAGCTTTAGCAGAAGTGCAATAAAATCCAGGAAGTCTTTGATGCACAGGATGACACACTTCTTACATCTTACTTCCACAGATTTAAGCCAAGCATCAGATTTGGCATCAAGAAGGGATATCTCTTCACTTTACTCTGGCATCGAGCATTGGTTGAGGCCTGGATATTTTATTTTCTTTTCCCTCGAACATAAGGCATTGTCTATTTCATAGGCTAATCTGGGAATTATCTTGTTATAGCAGGAAATCATTAGTGTCTCACTCTTGAAACACTTGGTCTTCAGTAAAGGTCTTTTCCTTTATTTCAATGCTTCAGGTTCATTGTAGAGGTGACTGTCATTGTTCTGCTGAATGCAGTGCATAAGTAGATTGTCTCTGATAACATCTACAGAAAATACTTAATTTATGTAGCTGCATGTGACTGAAGATGTTGGTCCTTGTAGCCCTTGCAATGAAAGAGAGGACCTCATCTTCATATCCTGGAGCTTGACTGTGAAGGGTCAGAGGTGCAGGAGGAGTTGTAACTCTTGCCCATGCAGTGGAAAACCATTGGAATTAACCCAGGAAGATCACAGAATCACCAAATATGCTGAGTTGGAAGGGACCACCACCATCATAGAATTCACCTTCTGGCCATGCACAGGGCGCCACAAGAATCACCCCACGTGCCGCAGAATTGTCCAAGTGCTTCTTGAACTTGCTCAAGCTTGGCGCTGTGATCACTTTTGTGGGGGGGCCTGTTCCAGCGCCCAACCACCCTCAGGATAAAGAACCTTTTCCCAATATCCAATCTAAACCTCCCCTGACACAGCTCCAGGCCATTCCCTCGGGTCCTGTCACTTGTCACCAGAGAGAAGTGGTCAGTGTCTGCTCTTCCTCTTCCGCTCGTGAGGAAGTTGTAACTGCAGTGAGGTCTCACCTCAGTCTCTTCTTCTCCAGGCCGAACAATCCAAGTGACCTCAGCTACATCTCTTACGGCTTCATCTCAAGGCCCTTTACCACCTCATGGACTCCTCTGGATGCTCTCTAATAGCTTAATGTGTTGGTTTTTTTTTTTATTGTGGTGACCAAAACAGCACATAGGACTTGAGGTGAGGCTGCCCCAGCCCAGAGCAGAGTGGGACAATCCCCTCCCTTGCTCAGCTGGCGATGCTGTCCCTGATGTCCCCCAGGACAGGCTTGGCCCTCCTGGCTGCCAGGGCACTGCTGACTCCTGTTCAACTTCTGTCAACCAGGATCCCCAGGTCCCCTTCCATAGCACTGCTCTCCAGCCTCTCATTCCCCAGTCTGTCCACACAACCAGGGGTGTCCTGTCCCAGGTGCAAAATCCAGCACCTGCCTTGTTACACTTCATTTGTTGGTGATTACCCATGTCTCTGCTTTGTTGAGGTCTCCCTGACCTCAAGGGAGTCGACAGCTCCTTCCAATTACATCACCAAACTTACTCAGTATAACTTCAGGTTCAGGATGCACATCTGTCTCCTTATTCTGTCTTCCTACACTTTCTACAATTTTACTGACCAGCTCTTCTCCCCCCTTCCCAGAACGGATGTAAGAAGCTGATGTGAGAGCACAGGATGTAAGGGAAAAGTACTAAATAAAGGTAGCAGACATCAGTAACTTCATTTTCCTCCTGTCAGGTTTAAAATAATTTTTGATGAATAGGGGGAACATCTTTTCATGTGAACTAAAAATATTACAGGAAATTAAACAGGGTTGTGAAGATGTTAAATCTGGAAGTGTATTCAATCATTATAACATCAGTTTTAGCTCTGATCTGAGCTCAAAACCTCAAGCTAAACTTAACTTTGGAGCCCTCACAACATCTCTGGAGTGCACGCTGGTTGCTGTATTTATAGACAGTGTTATATGAATGTTCTCTCTTTATGTGCAGCTATTCAGGAGATACGGAGGCAGTGGGTAGTACTCCGGAACACATCTGCTTGATGTACCAGCATTGTGGAGTCAGGAAGGTTTAATTTAGCAGCTTTAACTGCATACAGTGTTCACAGGGCTTAGATGTGAGCAACCAGAAATTATTTAATTATTTTTAAACATGAATAGCAAATTACTTTTGGGAAAGTTTGTATGTGCGAGTGAGCATGTGCATGTGTATTCTCAATTTATTTTCTGGCAACTAAACATCCTACAGACATTGGTTTGCTATTTCAAGGAGAGACAAAATCTTAACTACCTTGATCATCACCCTTATCCTAAAGAGGATATCCCAGAATGCTTGAGGAAAGCTGGCAAATCAAATTATACATTGATTTTTTGGAAGTGCTTTTACTCTTTAGCCAAAAAA
>WEKY01044894.1:26699-45198 GCA_013390045.1 Picathartes gymnocephalus | reverse complement strand
AAAAAAAAAAAGGAAAAAGAGACAGAATGAACACCTGTGCTTTGGGAAATGAAGCCTAGAAAGAAACATTTGGGAAACTTAAGAAAGAGTATAAGAGGAAATTAAGAGCTTGATCTTATGCTTAGAGAAATTACTGGCAAAATTCTCAGTGACATTAATAGTGAAAAGACCAGAGCTCAAAGCATGAGCCCAAGAAGGGAAGAAAAGAACAGGGCAATGATTAAAGACAGTAGGCACAGAGAAATGGTCACAGTCAGACAGCAAAGCCCAAAGATAAATCCTTTCATGTGAAAATCTCCATGCTTCAATGACCTAAGAACTTCTGATACCTGGTAATTTCCCTCTTTGGGGAAGATGGCCCCAAACCTGCTGTCACTGTGCACTGAACTCGAGATGTTCAAAGCTGTTGATTATTCTTCTTTGATCTTTTCTCTTTTTTTTTTTTTTTCAGCCTATCTGCTGTCAGCTCAGGAATTTTTACCCCACCAATTCTGTGTACCTGTGTCTCTAGTGATTGGGGGAAGCCTTAAAGAGAGATCATACAACTGTAAAAAACCCTTTTCATTCTAATGGCTTGGAATATAGGCAATAAATTGAGGTGCCCTTAGCTAATGCTGTAGTTTGATGTGTTTTCCAACAGAACAGGAGAAACCTACTAGAGCAATGAAAGGCTCAGGGAAGAAAAGCAGACAGGATTTAGCTACGGTTTTATTAGGAGAATTAGTTTTGAATTTTACAGTGCCAGTTCTGAAGGCCTAGGGCTTTAATCCTGCAAAGACTTTACCATGCAATCTGTGCTGGATATTACACCATGATACATCATTCTCTGTTTGGAGCACAAATTCTTTTCCAATTGAGATTTCTGAAAATTTTGAAAAAAATAAAGCATATGATTCAGCTCCCATTGATCAGCTGAACTACACCAGGCTGCAGAGCTTGTGAGAATGTAATCTTTTGGGGGAGTTAAATTTTAACAGACTGCTGGGGATATTTTTGGTTTGTCATGTGCAATCTGGCTGTAATCTCATTGGTACCCACTGAGAAGTCAGAAAGGATGATGTCTGTGCTAGAGCTGCTGGTGAAAGGTTATTCTTAATTTTGATCTGGCAAGCGAGTTATCAGCCATCATGAATGACAAGATTCCTTCTCCCACTCAGCCAGTGATGAGCAGACTCTAAAACCTACTGCCTTAAGAAGGCATAATTACAAAGCCATTTCAAAGTCAAGGTTAAAAACCTGAGATGCTTCATTGCCCCTTTGTGGGAGAATATGAAATAGCATTATACACTTTCCTCCCTGCCTCCATTAACTAAATCTCTAAAAAAATTCCACAGTTGTTGTTTTAGGAGGCAACTGACAGCTAAAGACTAGAAAGAATATTTTGCCTTAAACTGGAGAGAGAAATGTGTTAGAAAAATAAGAGGGTTCAGGCTATTTTTGGCAAAATCAAGCTCTGGATCAAATTGTCTGGCAACACAGTGAGGTTTTAACATGAAGTAACAACAAAGGAGGCCACTAGCTGCTGGAAAGAGCTACTTACATGTGGATGAAGCTTTATGTTAATTTAAAATGCAGTGGTTCAATAAACAATAGAAGTGGGGATCATTTCATGGGTTTGTGGGATGGCATCTCACCGCAAACTAATGGAGTAAAGTTTTCCATCGGTATCAGTGGGGATTTGAAACTGTCTGTTTTCAAAGCTAGAGCAAACCAAGGGAAAAATAAACAACAAAATTATTTCTTAAGTAAATCCTTCCATTCACTCTCAAGAAAATGCTAAAGAGGGGATCATTCTATCTAATAATATAATGTGAGCAAATCTCTGAATAACAGCTGCAGCATGAAGAGGGCATCAATGTTAACTCTCCAGCACGGGCACCAATGTCTGGTGATTAGCACTCATGAAAAGCACTTTCTTGCACATGCAAAATCCAGTTGCTAAGGGGACCTGAAAACTATTTAAAGCCGGAAAGTGGCAGGCATCCTTATGCAAGCTCGGTGTTATGCTGTCTCTGCAATCCTCTTGCAAATATTTGTGGTGAGAAGATTCAAGCTGAGTAAGATCTATAATGTCTTGCAAGTAATGATGGAAGAAAGAAACAGGACAGAAGAGTGGTATACAGCCAGCAGATAGGTCTACATTCAGAGTGAGCCCCTTGCTTCTGTAGAGCCTGGTGCCAAAATGAAACAATTGCATTTATTCAACATTTGCATCTTCAAAACATCTAAACTCTACTGCTGATGAAGTCATACCTAACCTCTGTGTGCTGCATGCCCTGCTGCTTTCCACAGACTGACAAATACAAGACAGGAGGTTACTTCACCTGCCTGATGTTTGCTTGCTGATGACAAGGAAGAGAACTTGAGCAGGAACTGAAGTTGTCATCCCACACAAAAACAGGCCAGAAGTTTTACAGTTACACTTTTCTATCTTGTAAGATATTGTCCACACAATTGAATATAAAACAATTCAAAGAAGCTGCTTGACTCTAATCACATTTCTTAAAATTACGATTTTTTTTTTGCTTTCTGGTATCAGTCTGATGTCTGACTGCAAGCATACTTAAAGCACTGTGCCTCAGTAATTTATTCTTGCAGACAGAGAGCTGAGGGGTAACTTCATGTACAGCCTCTCAGAGCAGTCTGGCAGTGGTCTTGTGATTCCCATAATTCTGAAATACTCCACAGAGGCAAGATCCAAAACAAGGGAGGTTTATAGTGGAGCTGTGTTAACAATAACCCAGTAAATTAACCCTGCTATCTTCACAATTCTCCTGGGTAATATCAGACCACACTTAGAACTGCTTTCCCCTGAGTTACACAGGTAACCACAACATGCAGCACAAATCCAGAGTTTGGCTGAAGGAGACTTCAGGAAGTACAAATTTACAAAGGTTATGGGTCCAATACTTTCTGGAAATTTCAAGGATGCCTTGTGCTAGTGAAACTTTAATTAAGGGAGGCTTGTTGAGAGAGTGCTGAACTATGAGGCTAGTACTCAAAATTCATTAAGAAAATAAATGCCTGTTCAGTGTTATTAAGAAACAATGTCTTGGTGATTTCCTTTGCAGGGCATATTATTTAATTTGAGCAGGTTTACAATCTTGGAATATTAATTACCTTTCACTAATGCTATCAATACCAAACACACACAGGTGGGCTTTCACCGAGCAACTGGTCTCTTTATACAGCCTAAACTGAAGCCATCCATTTCTTTCCCGTGTTTCCACCTTAGTGTCTGATTTCAGCCAAAGTCTGACAGCCAAAAGCAGGAATTGAGTAGGAGATGAATGTTATTTGGTGACATCCATGGTAGATTTTCCAACAATGCTGGTAATGGCTCATTAATCACAAATGAAACCCTGCCATAAAGCAGGCACTGGCTCACAGCACAAGGAGGAAGTGTGTGAACAGTAGGGGAAATGACCCCTCTCCTGCCCTGCTCCCTCCCCAAGTGTCACATCGCCCAAATGGTGTTCACCAACACAGCCCATTTTGATGACCACAGCTCCTGTCTCACTTCCAGGAGCACTTATCCTCCTGAGAAATGGGGTACAAGTCTTCTCTGGGACATGTGACATGGCACATTAGGCAAGGCAGAGTGATCTCCTTGGGTGACAGTTCTTTTCTCCAGTGCTACAGGTTCCCAGGCTGTGAGTATGTAAAGGCGGACACTGGCAACAACCTCACAGGTAACAGCATCACAAGGAAAGCTGAGTTACTTTGGGTTATGTAGGACCACATTGAAGACAGCCACCCTTGGGTGCCACTGTGTTCTGAGATGGACCTTTCTCCACTCCACCAAAGTGATTTGGCCACTATGAATTCAGAGGTAAAACAACTTCATCTAGTGTACAGTGGCTTCTTTGACCTTGCTGAAGGAATGAGATCAGTTTCTGCCTCCCTGAGAGCTGTGACTTGCTATTCCTCCTCTCTATGACAATCTGGGTCCCACTTGCATCGGTGCCAAAGACCCCATGAGCTCCATAGCCAAGTTTTTAACACAGCAAAGCAGGATAAAATTTGCAAGGTGATAACCCACATTTTTCATCTTGTTCCTCTGGACTTTCTATCTTCCTTGGCAATTCCTCATTACTTGCTGTGTGTTTCTCTAGCAGTCTCCTAGCCTGAATCTGTTGGACAGTTTCTCTAAATCCCTTTAGCCTTGGCTTTGTCCAGTAGCTGCAGAGGATGAAACATTACATCCCATCATAACCAAAACCCAGAAGTGATGACAGCTCTAGAGAGCATCTCAGCCTGTAAACCTATATCATTTAGGATTCATTTCATGTTATCTTTACACTGCAGACCAAGCAGCAATTTTAATATATGAGTAAACACACAGATTCAACACACCAAAAGAGAAAACATTCTCCTGGGATGTACACAAAAGACAGTTTAATGGGGTTTTTTGCCTCTAAGGTTTTCAGTACCAAAAGACCTTGAAATTTATCGTGGAACTGCCCACTGCTTTTTTTTTAAAATCTCTTGCTTGCACCTTCCCACCCTGAGGACACATTGTACTTTGCACTACAAAGAGATATAGAGTTTGTCCTAGACAAAAAAACCAAACCAAACCAAAACATTTTGCTGAGAAAAAGAAACCAAACCAACAAGATATCTCTCCAGCAAGCAACTCCTTTCTCATCTTAGCAAAACATTGCTACCATTTTCAAAGCATCTAAATGAATCTGTCCTAGTCTTCTTTAAATATTTATCCATTTACCTTTCATTTTAATATACAGCCTTCTGGCTCTGAGAGATTAAACACATAAAAGGATGAAGTCTGCCCTCACCTACCAGTTCTTTTGGGATAATCACCATTCCAACCCTACTGGGAAAGATACACCGCTGTGGTTTCGAGTGGACTGATTTAGACCTTTGAAGGTGCAACTTCTCTCCCTCCTTAGGTTACAGCATTTTATTGACTTTTGGTGGTTAGCTGAACAAGCTGAACGTCTGTGTATCTCACTGCAAGCTAAATCCAAGAATATATAGTGAGTGAAGGCCTGATACATTAATAAATAATAGCTGTGCAGAGGAAGGTAGGAATTCAACACCTTCTGCAAGTACTCACAAGGGTAAAAGCAGTGCCACCAGGCAGCCCAGGATGAGCCTCTCAGTCTGACAGGCTGGAGAGCCAAGGGCACAGTGTAGGCACGAAGAAATGACCAATGTTGCCCGATGACAGAAACTCATCTGTAGTTAATGAAATTTTATGGCTGAAACAGGTGTTTAAAAGGCATTTTTGGTGTCCTGTGTATCTCTCAAGGAGGCTCCAGAAGTGTGTTAATTTTAAGAGAGTGTGAGCCAAGTAAATGTCAAAGTGAAGTCCTTGGAAGTTGTCACTCTCAGTGGTGGATTTGCTCCAAGAGATGATACAGCTGGACCAGCCTTGGCTCCTCCAGACAGTGCCTGGTGCTATGTGAGATTGGCAATACCAGGAGTCCCCAAACCAGACAACCAAAAATAGAATTGCAACTATCCTCCAAATCTATTCCTAGCACTGTAAAGGCCAAAGGCTTTGAAATGATGAAACTCCTTTCCAGTCTCAGCACTATTTTCTGTCTCAGCCATCTGTTGCTCTCCTGCTCATCCCAGGGAGCCGTGCCAGATGCCTGTGCTGTGCTGGGGCAGGGAGAAGAGAGAGGCAGGAGGAACAGCCCAGAGGGGCTGTGGGACCAACCACAGCCCCTTCCTCAGCGATGTGCTCTTCAAGGTGGGGGGAAGTGCTTTCAGTCCATATTTCCCTTTCGGAAGTTTGGGGCAACCATCACTGGTAAAACAATTTATACATTCTGGATGTCTTACTGTTTTCTCTGTTACTTAACCCGAAGTTAAAAACAAAAAGAAAAAAAAAAAAAAAAGAAAAAGTATTATTTGGACAGTCATTCTAAAGGATTCGTTTTTGTTGTTAGTATCTTACTGGAGTAAACTGTAATGATCCTGATTGTAGTGACCAGTGGCTATCTGAGTGTCTGGAAGGCCAGTCAGTGTCACTGGGGCAACCCTGGTTGTGTGGACAGACTGGGGAATGAGAGGCTGGAGAGCAGTGCCATGGAAAGGGAACTGGGGGTCCTGGTCACTGACCAGTCGAACAGGAGTCAGCAGTGCCCTGGCAGCCAGGAGGGCCAAGCCTGTCCTGGGGGACATCAGGGACAGCATCGCCAGCTGAGCAAGGGAGGGGATTGTCCCACTCTGCTCTGGGCTGGAGTGGCCTCACCTCGAGTGCTGGGCACCACAATATGAAGGTATGGATTTATTAGTGAGCACCCAAAGCGGGGCTATGAAGATCGTGAAGGAGGGACCACATGACAGATGTGGAGGGGAAGCTGTATGAGGAGCAGCTGAGGTCACTTGGATTGTTCAGCCTGGAGGAGACTGAGGGGAGACTGCATTGCAGTTACAGCTTTCTCATGAGGGGAAAAGGAGGAGGAGACACCGACCGCTTTTCTCTAGCAACCAGTGAGAGGACCCAAGGGGATGGCCTGGAGCTCTCTCAGGGGAGGTTTAGGCTGGATAGTAGCAAATGGTTTTTTCCCCAGAGGGTGGTTGGGCACTGGTACAGGCTCCCCAGGAAAGTGGTCACAGAATCAAGCCTGAGAGAGCTCACGAAGCACTTGGACAGTGCTGTCAGGCACATGGGGTGACTCCTGGGGTCTCCTGTGCAAGGCCAGCAGCTGGATTCCATAATGCTGATGGGTCCCTTCCAACTCAGCATATTCAATGATTCTGTGATTCTATCTGATTCTTGATGAACAATGAGTGTTGTTTACACGCTACTGACCACTGTCAGAAATGTTTCTATGTTCTTCACCTTAAAAAAAAAAAGATCATTTCAATGTTGTCACTGTAACCCAATTACACCCTATGTCAGAGCAGAACAAAAGCAAATGTGATTTGCCTGCCAGCATCGTTCAGTACTTCGGTGATTTTATTTCCCCTAAGTCAGCAGTATTTAAATTTGTCTGTACATAATTCCTGGTTGTTTATTCATATCTCAACAGCTGGATTGTGGCACTGTTCCCTCCGTTGTATTAGTGTAGGCTGAGAAACACAGAACCACTGTGCCTCAGAGACCATCTACTGATTTATAGCTCACTCGGGCAGAATTTATTTTGGGATGACAGAGAGAAAGATCCACTGCCAGTGGCCATTGGAGAGGAGCAGGAAAGCAGCCACTGCCTGGTGCTCATGTGGGACAGGAAAAACTCCACGTGCATTGAGAAAAAACCTCGTAGACGAAGGTTATTTTAATGTAGCCAAAATTCAGACTAGAGGTCTAAGCAATTGCTTAAGTCAAAGCAATTAGTGCGTCATTGTGTAACAGGTATCAGCTCATCTGTGAAATGGAAACTCTATGATTTAACTACATTTCAGACCAATGAAATGATTGCAATTTCAGCAACTTGAAACCAGGAAACATAACAACATTACTGTTGTTGTTACCAATACAGGATATCTAAAAAAACGCCAAAACCAAAAACAAACCAATGAAACAAACAAGAAAATCCCTACACCTTTTCCTAACTGGAAGGACTGTGGCAACAGAAACTAAAGAAGTTGCTGGAAAAAGGAATCCTGCCCATTTCCCTTCCATACCGAACTCACACACTCTTTAAAATAATTCTCTACATTCATCAGCCTGGAGGAATCCTCATCACAGCACCTGCAGGAGCTCTCTGGGGTATTTCCAGCATCTGAGCATATGGGCTGAGAGTTTTTGTGCTTCAGCTCCTGAGGGCACCATGCACAGAGATAAGGGGAGGTGAGACTCAGCACCAGCTGTAGCAAACACTGTTCAGGCAACTCCCCAGTTTCCTCTTCTTGTGTATATTCAGCAGCAGCAGCAGCAAACAGTAACCCCTGGGTACCACCTTGCAGCTCCCATTCTGACTCACTCCCTGACCCCAGACCAGTCAGTTAACCTCACTTTGCCATTTTATGCCTGAGTGTTAAAAGAACACGGCACTTACCCTCCTCTTCTGGATGTTGCAAAGCTTTGGTAATTCGTACTTGTCAACTGCTTTGGGATCCTTTTGCCTTAGACAAAAGGAGCTAAAGGATCAGTATTAATATTTATGAGAAAGCCAAACCTATAACATAAGGCATGCAAGTTGAATGAAGCTGCATGCCTTTGCTGGACAGCATTGGGCCACTGGGCTTCTCTTCTGTTTTTACAGGAGCATGATTGCAACTGCATCCTTGAGTGGTTATGCCATTTAACGAGGACTACACCTGGCACTGATTGCATGTTTCACAAAAAGAAACTATTACCTTGATATTCATGGTACCCTAAATGTTGCCCAAATCATTGCATGCAACACTTTGGAGAGGCACCTGGACAGCTTGACATCCCTGCAATATATAATTCCTTAGCTTCTTTCCCATGCTTTCCAGTAAGTTTTTCCTTCTTTGATCTGAAGCACCATTAGTCAAATTTTTATTGTTTTAAGAAAAGTCCTAAATTCACAAGACTTTGTGCAGCGTTCAGTCCTGCTTAATGACTGACTGCAAGGTACCTAGAGGGCTAATTATGTACATGATGATTCCAGCTTCGTAGGGCAAATTTCTACATGACTGCAAGAGAACCATGTCTTCTTGAGTGCCTGTTTTGATAACAGAAACCAACAGGAATGTATCAGAGCTTTCTTTCAATAAATCAGTCAATAAAGAGAGATCTGTAAGAGTTGCCTGCCTGAGTCAGAGGTCAGGCAGAGAGCTGTGCTCCAGTTGGCTTCAGGGAGCACTGTGTGCTTCAGAGAATTGTCTCTGCCCTCCACCATGGGTGCAGTACTGCAGCTGCTAGGTACAAAGACCAGGCTATTTGCCTTTGTAGCTTTCCTCTACGCCCAGCCAACCTTCCTTAAACAGAGTAGGAGCAAAGAAGATGGCAAACATCGAAAATAGGCCTTTGTAAGTAGGAAAAAACCTGTGAATTCATCAGACTGAGAGATGTTTCCATGTGCTTTTTACAGTCTGGTCACGTTCCCCAATTGCTCTGGTGATTTGTACTTAATCACAGCCATTCTCCTTTGCTTCCCATTCCACTCCCCTCTCTGGCCTGGGGATGAAGTCACAGGCTAAGCCTGTGATGATGACAGTCAATTACATAGTTATAGGCAGTATTTTGGTCTGACTGTAATGATGGCAGATCTGCATTTTTACTGCAGGATCAAACAGGAGAAACTGAGCAGGGTACAGGAGGGAAAACCTTTATATATTTTAAGGCAACCAGCTCCTTTCTATCATGTTAGATGATAAATACTGAAAATACAAAAAAATTAGAGGAGAACATTAGGGAAAAAGACATTTCTGAGTGTGGGGTATAATATGCTTTAGGGATTTATGGGAAGCCAGAGCCCATTCCTCCATTCCTCCAGGCACTCTTTTTCAATCTAATTAAGCATAAAGAAAAGTACATGCAACTTCAGGATGATGTAATGCATCTGCGTAACTGAGAACTGCATTGTGAAAGGGCATTCACTGTAATGTTATGGATATTTGATGGAACCATTTCCACTATTAATATTCACAGAGGATTCCTAGAATTAACTGTAATTACCGAGGGAAAGGGCCTAGATATGGCTGAACACAGCTCAAAGAAAACATCTGTTCAGTGCTCTGTGCTGGGCAGCCACAAGGATGGTGTTAGGCTGAATTAGGAAAGGACAAGGCAACAAAATATGAAAAGAGGCATTTAAAAGAGAGCTGAAATAATGAATGGCTTCAAACTGAAACCCAGTTATAAGTTCTACTGTTGACCCCTAGAGAGAGGAAACTTGCAGAGTATTCACCCAGAGTTACTTGACTCGATGATTCTAGAGGATCTTGTAAAGCAAGAACAATCTCTATTTTTATCCCAGAAAAATTTCCAGAATTCATGGTAATAAGTAGGGAATGTATCTTGTGAATAAAGTGATACATCACCATTTCACTGTATAGCAAATCAGAGCCCTAAAAGCAAACACTCCACAAAAAGGAGGAATGTGAGGGATTGCAGAATGTTCTTTCATTTATTACAAGGAGCCCCCCAGCAAAACTTTTTGATTCATTAACAGATTAGGTCACAACATGGCAAATAAAAGCTTGTTGTTTGTCTCCTGAAAGCCTCTAAAGTTCTAGCTGATTTTCACTAATGTTTCAAAATTTGACATCTCTAATGAATTAATTCTTCAAGTGAAGAGATGCTGAAGAGGTCTTAAAAGCACATATTGAACTAAGTTGTATGTTCTGCCATTGGTATCTTTCCAGCATTAAGTTGTCCCACTCCATGAAGGAACACTGGCTTTAATATTATGATTCTCCTACACCCATGACAAAGGATCCTTGATGTTGTCAACAATATTTAAAAAATGCAGGAAAGGACACTGGTAAACTGCCCATTAGCTAGTCTGCTGTTTATTCTGCTCCCTGCACCAAACATAACTCCTTTTCTAGGATGGGAGGCAAACCTGGTGGTTCTGGCTGAATAATTTCATCTTTTTAGGATTTCTGGTGGCTTGAATGTATGACAGGTTTAACAGTCTTGGGAGGCCTCACCTACACAGTCTGTGACATCTACCAGTGTCCAAGGCATTCTAGAGTGACATGGTTTAGCCCTGTCTTCCCGCTTCTAAACTGATTAGGAAATTGCTTAACCTTGATGTTACTGGGATTTTTCAATCTGATGAGTTATGGGATTAAAAGACCAGAGGGCAGTGAGGTAAATTACAGAAAAATAAAACATCTGAGGGAAACCAATTCTTTGGGTCATTACATCCCTCCTACCATGGGATGTCACATAACCCTGGGCAAAAGCAGGTCAGACTGCATCTCCACTGATGTGATCATCTCTCCTCTGGTGCTTCTTATGCAAGAGCATCACATCATCTTACTCCTCCACTAGTCATAACCCTGATTGTTTTCAGCTTAAAATAATCATGAGCAATATATCTACATTTGGTTCTGCCAGCACTGTCCTGTCTGCTAACAATTGTGTTTGCCTCCCCAGTGATCACACACTGAGGTATTGACAGACAACATAGATTTCTGCAGCCTCCACTTTGCTGAAGTTAAACAAGCTGACTCAGTGTGTCTCTCCTCAGAAGAAAATAATCTCTCTGTTTTGTCACTATCCCGTGGTCTACCTCTGCACCTGATCTAGTTTGAACTTCTCTGCTCTGAATATGGAAGGCCAGACCCATATATAGATATGGGCTGTAGCTTTCTCAGTCTCTATCTTTCTGGAAATTTTTGAATGAAGTTGGGGATCCTTTCCAACTGCTGGCAGGCCTCTGGAAAGCAAAGCTGATTTTCTGACCTGACTTTTGTTCAATTTCAAGTACTCCATGGACCCCAAACAAAAAAACACAGGTTTGCAGTATTTTAGAGCTTAGTATCTTAAAAATGCTTCCCCTTCCCCAGGATGAAAACTTCTGATGCATCCTGCAAGTGCATTTGCTCTTTCACAATCATATTACATTTTCTGTTTATCTCTTTTAAAGTAAAGAAACTCTTACAGCCCTGTGTGCTCCTGAGGCCAGAGGGCCAGGTGGTATCTGCACAGACCAGCTTCTCACCATTTGACTACAGGTAACATGCTGGCTTTTCCTCTATGTTTGATAGATTTAATGAAAACACTCATATGACAATCAATATGCCAGTTTCTCAGGATTCTGGGACAAAGTGTATGATGTTCTCCTAGTGTTCTCCTACATGTCTCTCCTAATGTTCTTTGAATTTTGTTTCCATATTGGATCTGATAGCTTCCTCTATTATGTATTTACTTTGGATTTTTTTTTTGTTGTTTTGTTTTGGTTTGGGTTTTTTGGCTTTTTGTGGCTCTGTGCTCACTAATTAAGAAAGAAATTGGAATTTAGTGCAAAGGGATATTTGCAGAGAAAGGGGATTAGAACCTGGTGTTCTCAGCCAATAATAATATGTGAAAAGAGAATTTTCTTGTAGTACCTCAAAGCTGATGGGTTATTTCAAGACTTGTTAGGAAGCATAATTGTCATCTTGTCTCTGTTCCAAATTGGAACAGACCGTCAGTAATAATCCAGTGATGAAGAGAGCCACAGAACTGTGGCCATTGGAGTGCATTAGAAATTAATTTTAATTTAACTTTTCCTCAGGGACAGTTCTGGTTCCCTTAGATCTAACATGGGGTTGAGAGTCAGGACTTGTGGTCCCTGTTTCAGTTTCTGGTAGTGAATCAAGCATTCTCTGAAAACTCAGTGAGCCCAAAGTATCAATTTAGAAGCAAAATAAATTATCTGAGGTGTTCAAATTATTAAATGCATTTCGGTTGTAAAGGACAAGATAGATTTATTTCCTGCTTGCTTCTTTTATACTGGAAGTACTATACTGGATATTCTTTAACATAATTTAGTGAAAAATAAAATATAATTCTTTCTAAAAAAGGTGCTCTGAAAAAAACCAAAATTCACAGAGTTCTTCCATGGATGCAGAATGACATTGTGAGCCTTCTTGTCATTATAGGAGTTGATTATACTATTGGTCCAAAGGATCCATTATTCACTTAAAAATGAAGGGATTCAAGTATAAGAACATATGAGTTTCAATTTGAAGGGGGAACCTGAAATGGAATGTACTACCACATTTTGGCACATTCAATATCCTTCTGTGACACCTCTTTAGCAGTGTTCAAAAAGAGAAAAACCTAAAAGCTGATTTTTACATGTCTTCCCCAGTACAATAAGGACAGCAGCTTTGTTCTAGTTTAAGAATGAAATGGCTCTGTTCAACCAAAATCTTTTATACTAGTTGACATATCTTTGAAATGCAATGTACACACCTTCCACAAGTAGGAGCATTTCATTGGGAGATTCTCCCATTTTGCCTTCTGTGCTGGTTTCATCTGGGGTAGAGTTAATATTCTTCACAGTGGTTGGTGAGGGGCTGTGTTTTGGATTTGTGCTGGGCACAGGGTTGATACTACAGAGATGTTTTTGTTATTGCTGAGCAGGGCCTACACAGAGCCAAGGCCTTTTCTGCTTCTTGTACAGCCACACTGGTGAGGAATTTGGGGCTGCAGGGGAGCTTGGGAGGAGACACAGCCAGAACAGGTGACCCAAACTGACCTAAGGGATATTCCAGACCATGTCACATCATGCTCAGTATACAAAGTGGGGGGAAGGAGGAGGAAGGGGGGGCGTTTGGAGTGATAACATTTGCCTTCCCAAATCACCATTACATGTGATGGGGCCCTGGTCTCCTGGAGACAGCTGAACCTGCCTGCCTGTGGGACAGAGAGAATTCATTCCTAGGTTTGTTTTTTGTTGTTTTTTTCCTTTTCTTTTTTTGTTTGTTTGTTTGTTTGTTTTTTGCTTGTGTACTTGGCTTTTGCTTTCCCTTTTAAACTGTCTTTATCAAATCCACGAGTTTTCCAGCTTTTACCATTCTGACTCTCTCCCCAGTCCTGCTGGTGGGGGAGTGAGTGAGTGGCTGCATGGGGCGGGGCTGCTGGTTGGGGTTAAACCACAACTTCACAGTCTTCTTCCCATCTCTTTCTTTAATGGGAACAGACTTCTGTGCAGACTTGAGGATCAAACCAAACCTCTGAACCTGCCTACAGTATTCTCAATCACTGCTGTGATTTATCCAATTGATAATATCTGCTTTCGTTTTGGGAAGGAAAGCTGAAAGGTGTTAGATTGCTCAGGATGACTGGAATGCCTTTTCTCCTGCGGGTCATTTTGACAGAAACAGGACAGGAGTTTATCCCACATCTTTTCCACCAGTCCTGCAAGTGTGGTAATTTCCAGGTCAAAGTCAAAGGTAGGAATTCTGTTGAGGTGGGGGAAAGGCATTAACCTACTTATCTGATACATCTCCTTACAATGCATGTTGTCTGCAATTTGAGAAGCCAAAAACTTTTTCCCTTACCATTTTTCATGTGAACTGCATGACCTATCTGAATACACAGTAGTCTGGAAAAGAGATATCACAGAAGTGTCCTGCTAGCTCAAACTAGTGCTCCATCCAGGTGTTCTTCCAGAAACAGAGCAGGAGCTGTGTAGGAGCAATACTAAGAGTGTAACATGTTTTCCAGTCTGCTCTTTGCACTCTTCCAACATACACAACTGCTGTATTATCAGTGTTGCATCTCTCCACTCTGAGGAGTAAAACACAATCTGAGCATGAAAACTGGAGGGTTGATCAAATTGAGATTGGGAAGAAAAAAAGGTGGCACATGCAAATGATTTCTGAGAAGAGAAAAAGGTCAATAGGTGGAAGGGACGATGTGGTCATGTCAATGGAGATAGGAGGTGACCTACAGCACAGACTCATGTTTTGAGCCATGGTCCTGATGAAGTCTGATGAAGAAATAAGGATTTACAATCCCAGCTGCTACAGGCATAATGGGCCTGAGTGGTTTGGACTGCATAGGCTGTGGCACAGTGATTGCATAGCAGACTACATGTTTTTCCTGGCCTCCAAGTTCCTCTTGAAACAGGAACAAGATGCAAACAGCCTATGGTGGCGGAGGTGGCTCTTTACATTGCCTCTGGAGACAGGCCAAGCTTTGCACATGTTTCAATTCAGTCAAAATGCCATTGGTTAAAGCTGTCAAATGTTTGGGGGTTGGCATCTGCAGTTGGAGAGATTGTCTAGGATGTCGTACAGAAGGTAAAATAGGAAAATTGAACAGTTGTTCAAGTGTGGTCACAGCACACCTTTCCTGTGTTGTGACACCACTAAAACAGGAGAACTGGCAGTGAGGAGGAGCCCATGAAAATCACTCAGCTCTATTTACTTGGTCACAGTATTAACTCTGCTGTTATGAGAGATGCAAGTATGAAAATGATCAATCTTTCTTTGAAATAATAATCCCAAACAAAATACAAGCATCAAGGCAGGGTTAACTCAGACTTAACACAAGTTGTGCCCATGTGTATGCACTTCTGTGTAGGCAAGGTGCCTACGTTTCCCCTTATCAGTACTGGAGATCTAGGGCTTGGTTTATCTGCACAGATATGGTGCTGTAATAGGAGAGTTTCTCTGTGTCCTACTTACCATCCCATACTGATACTTTGGGTCATCTCAAATGTCACCAGTTGTTTACATATGAGCAATAAACCCAAATAAAATTCTTCCCCCTCCCCCAAAGTCCTGTGTCCCCCTGCCCCACTCCAGTCCTCCCCAAATGAAAGAAAAACAAAACCAAAAAGCCCTTGAGCAATGCCCTCATTCATAAAATGAAAACACTATTTTGTCATCTTGCACCCATTTTTTTGTCAAGTTCAGGCAAACTCAGTCTCCTGAAGGTTGGGAAATTGTGGGTTTAGTAGTTGCTCACACAACCTTAGATGATTGATGCCTTGATAGTACAAATGGTCTCATTTTGCTAAAGATCTGCACAAACACAAGGTGTAAAGGTGTAATCATATGTGTGTGATGTGTATGTGCTGTTAATGAAGTTCTGGAGATGAAATTCCTCTATTCTTGCTTTCTCATCCGGTGTTTGACCTCTAATTTCTGTTTTTAAGGCATTCTCCAGACTCAAGTTTCTTTTCAAGCAAGCTTTAAAATATCATCTACCCAGAAGTGCCAGTTTTCTTTCTGTAAACAATAATTTAACTACATTATTTCTTGAGCAGACCATAGCATGCCATTCCGAACCCCCCTCATGTTATTGTCCTGATAGAAATACATCTGCAGCTCATTTGCTCAAATCTGACTGTTTACAATCCCATCAGGAGCTGGAAAATAATGAGTTTGATCACACAGTAAGGTAAGGAGGCTAGTCGAGCTTACAGAGAGACTTTCTAGTACAATGCTTTCATTAACCCCCTAATGACATCCCCAATTGAAGGTTTTTAACCCAGAGCATAAATATAACAGCAGCAGGCCTATGCTTGTTGGAAATAGGGTTTGCTCACAATATTAACTTCCCATGTGATGCAAGTTAGGAATTCTGTTTCCTGCCTGTGGGGTCCTAAGACCTGCAAAGAGAAGAGTTAACACTCAGAGAGAGCTCATCAGAGTCAGTGAAATGCCTAAGCTTGTTAGCTGAGCTGGCTTTGGGGAGAAACAGGTGCCTCCACAGGAAGAGTCAGCAGATCTGAGATGTTCCTCACAGGGTGAAATGAATTGCTGTATTGCAGCAATTTTAATTTGGAAGCCTCAAATTAATTCAAACTCGCAACAGCCCCCTGGTGTGCAGCTGAGAAGTGGTTTCTTTGAAAACAGAAACAGAGGAAAAAGAAAGTTAAGCTGCTTGTCTTGGACATCTCATGAGTCACCAGCAGCCGGCAACGGATTTGACAAGTCTTGGCTCCCCACTCGGCTGATATCAGCACCCTTTGGATATAAATCCTTCCCTTTGGAAACACAGAGGTCCTGGCAGGCAATTAAATGAGTGTCTGCAGATAGTTGAGGCTCCCCACGATGGCAGGAGGGACTCAATGGGCTCTCCCTGTCAGGTCAGCGGGGATCTGGGTGGGAAGGGTGGACCAAGTCTTCAGCTGTGCAGCTGGAAACAGTGCTGGGGTTGCACAGAAAGTGGCTGATCTTCCATTGCATGAAGGGTTTATCTGCTGCTCTGACTGAATAAAAGATAGTCAACACAGAGTGGAAGTAGCCCTGTGTAATGTTCCCTGGCACTGCAGTGTCAGAGGTTTGGCTTCAATACACCCCCCTGCAACTGCTCCCCAGTTCCACACTTTGGCTCTGCCTAACACGGCTATCGAGGGTACACAAAAGAGCCAAAGCTGATCACTCTGTACAACTACTGAGAACGTGCTTCAGAAAACACAGTATTTATATTGTTGCACATTTCAACTGCTGCAGACAACTGTGTACCCACAGCCCCTGTGAAATCCAGCTCGTGGCTGGGGAGAATCTCTGTAAAGAAATTAACTGAGAGCTGAGTGAGGATAGAGCTGAGTGAGGCTGCATGCAGGGGCAAGGGCAAAGGAAGGGAAATCCTACTTTAAGGTTGTCCCAAAACACTAATCATGGAGCTATTCTTTTGGATTGTCAGTCAAGGGACAATTTATTCTGGATAATCTAAGCTGAATTTTGTAGATCTCAATAGCTTGGAGAAGCAATTCTTCTGACAAATTGCAACAGTATAACATAATATTTAGCATTTTTCTAAAGCCCCAGCTCCTTGAGTTATATGATTACACAAGAATCTCTGCTTTGGGCACAATAAAGGAAAAAAAAATGATCTGTTGATGTGACAGCTATACAGAAAAGTCTGAGAGAATCAGACTTGAAGACTACAATTTCAGGAAGCTGGTAACTTTGCTTGGGTTTAGATTTTAAATCCAAAAGGATTTAGAATCTGTAACCCTAAAGCTAACCAGCATTTTACCCACTCCTAGGGGTAAGGGTAGGAAGGAAGTAAACAATCATTCTGCCATCCCCTGGTGTGGCAAACATTTGCAGTGAAATGATCTGGGGTTTTGCTCTGGGGTAATTTTTCTTTTTGGGGAGGTGGTGTTCCTTTCAACCTCTCTATGCAAAGAGCTTGAGACCTTTTCTCAAGAGCAAATACTATTAAATTGCAGTGCCTCAGACAGTTGGGACACTGGTGGCCTGACCCAAGAAGTGCTGGACAGTTCTGCATGCACAGGCATACAAAGATTCCCCTGACTACAACCTGTGTGCTTTAATTACATAATGCTGCTGTGTTTGAATTGCAAATAATTTTTGTTCGGCATCCTTGTGCCTTTACTTGATGAAGAATTTGTCACTTCCAGACCTGGCATATTCATGCAGTTTTGCTGTGTTTTGTAAACAAATTGCTGGTTTGTAAAGCTCTTAAAAAATTCAACCTAAATATTTTTGCTAAGTTATTTATGGCTGCACCAGATACAGCTGTGTGAAATGTGGCCTCTAATGCCACCTGTGCCCTATGAAATGCATGTCCATAAATCATTTTGAGCTCTATTGGAATGAAAGTTTCTACATAAGCAAAAGCATGATGTTTCAGAGCTTTAATATTTGAGTTCAAATTCATTAGTGAACTTTTGTCAATTTACTGCAGGGAAGGAGCTAGGATTTTTTTTACTGTCTATATAAAATGACAGGCAAGTCTTAGAGAGGTTCAAAAGTTTAATTCCACTAACTGTCTGCAGCTCAGGTACTATGTTATTCCTTTTATCTAAGATTGTATTAACACTGAACAGATTTCCTCTGAAGTTTACTTACACTATATATCTGACCACAATGACCTTCCAAACCTCCTGATGTTTTTTCTCATAATAATTCCTTCTTTCCTGGTAGTTTCCAACTATCTTACTTTGGGAAGGTCCAATATTATTTTCAGGGGCATAGCTATCATGCAGGGGTTTAGTACCACAATTTCTTTCCATAGTTCCTTTTCATACATTCCCTTTCTTACAAGTAACCCTGAGGGTCTGCAAACCCCAGGCTGGAAACTGCAGTTCCATGTTCAAAATAAAACAATATCTTTTTCTGCACAGGCTGCTAAGGAACACTAAGGGAGGGAAGGACATAGGGAAGGAGAAAGGAGAGAAAGGAG
>WEKY01044894.1:11703-26597 GCA_013390045.1 Picathartes gymnocephalus | reverse complement strand
GAAGGAAGGAAGGGAAGGAAGGAAGTTCCAGCCTAATATATTTTACAAGGTAGTGGGACAATATACAGCCAAATAATGTTCCTTTAATTAGACCTTTAATGATTAAGCCTGAAGAAATTTTGCAGTAATTTAATTCCATAGTATTTCTGAGGTTCATTTACTTCATTTGAGGTAGATCCTCAAATTAATTTTCTCTGGGTAAATTCTTACTGTCCCGTTCTAACACCCTACACCACCCTTGTGAGTTTGATCCTTCTTTGAATTCAGAATTATCTTTACTCTAAAAAGGCCCAAACAAATTAAAAAGGAGAAAATCAAAAAGGGGGAAGAATAGGCCTGCAGCACAGGTTTCTGCAAGATAGACATCCTTTCTTATGTAAAAATCACTTTCTCAGCTGGGAGGAGAGGCAGGAAAGACAGGAATATATTGAGAGAGCTTAACTTGCCATGAGCCTCAGTATAGCTGAAGGAGAGAAACCAACAGAGATTATCACAGTGTTCCACTGTGTTAAATTTGCACAAAGGTGCCAACACATGGAGCCTCACCCTGTCACCCATGAAAACCAGTTATAAACATTTTCTGGTCATGCCAGCTGATTAGGACCTATTTCAAAAGCAAACTCATTCATGCCACATGGATCACAGGAGCAATGGAATGGTGCCTTTTGTTTTCTGAGCAGATTGTCTCATTTCATCAAATAAAACTATTTGGGGAATATTCCAGGCTTAAAACCCTGTCATTAAAACAACTGACCTTGGATGGCTTGGCTGGACAACTAAAGTTGTGAGAATTATGTAGTGATTTGCTACAAATACTCCAAGAATTAGGCTGCACTCATTTTCCTGTCCAGGTCAGAGGGCTGTACTGTTTGAAAATGGGTAGGGAATTCCCACGTATGACACATCATGAAGGGCAGTGAAAGCAATAGTACACAGTTATTTATATAGAGCAGGATGCCAGAATGACACTCCCAGTCAGAAATGAAGGTTGAGGCTGCACTGGCAGAGTTTAAGCAAGGATGCTCAAAGGGGCTTCTGAAAATAACTCTGACTCTTTGCTTGTAGGGTGGGTATGTAGGTACACTGGAAACACAAGATGGATGAGACCAGCTGGGCCTGTACTCAGTCATTGCAATTGCAGGTAATTATGGAAACATTTCATCTGGAAGTGCCCACAATACCTCAGATCCACAAGTCATCTTTGCAGACCACAGGAATGTAAAGGTACAAAGGATCAAAAATAACCAGAACTACACAATGGAGGGGAAGAGAACAGGAGAGGTTGAGGACATCATTCCTTCAACTGCAAAAGCACTCAAGTGAAAATACCCTCTCCTTCCAGGATGTGGATGACACTCTGAGCTACAAATACAACAAAAGAGAAAAAAAAAAAACAAACAGACACCCCAGGTTTTAATCAACCAAAATGGAAAAAAAAAATCCTCTAAACTCTATATCTGATAGTCATTTTCTACCTGTGTTGAATGAATAAAACTCTGAAAGAAGACATCTAGCACCTGTAGAAGCACCAGTGTTGCTCTGGCCATCATCCCATCTCTTGGCATAGCCAATCTTTGCACCTTCACATAAAGGTGACAATTAATTTTTTCTATGAAGGCAAATGACATGCCAAGTTTGGGAGACCAAGGGTGGAGATTATCTGTAGTACTTGTCACAGGCAACCAGCCAGAGTGTGGGTATGGAACAAAATAAATGTCATAAATAAAATAAAAGCTGGTTGAAACTCAGTTGTCTGAGGAGTATTCATAGCTCTGGGCTGGATCCTGACCATCATTTGTATAAATGGATACAGGTGATGGCAGGACCTTTGCCATTACAAGATGTGCCCACGCTTGGCAATGGGAAGGGCAAAAGAAGAAGGAATAAATTCCCAGTTTCCTGCAGATTCTCAATATGTTCCAAAACAAGAAAGATTCAGGACAACCCCAATCCTTACTCTCTTATCAAACAATACAGCCTTGCTTTCACTAAAAAATCTGCTTAGTGGCAATTAGTCTGATTTGACCTTGGTAAGAAAGATGTTCATTACCACAGAATTCATGTATTCAAGTAGCCAAAATAGATTTTTAAAACCTCTTCAGCTGAAGTGTTTTGCTGTAGCAAGAGACACAGAGCAAGGACACTACCATCCATCAGAACACCAGACAATATTGAGCAATTTTCACAATCAACACTTTGTATTGTCTCCTGCAGAAATTCAGGAACGCTGAGGTGGAAAAAAACCAATGCTAGAGACCTCCCAATCCTGGAAAAGTGAACTCCAGAAGCCTGAGAAAAAGACTCGGTCGTTCTCAGAGTGCAACACAAGGCAGTCAAGCCTTCAATAAAGTGCAGTGAAAATAAACAGATTCTCATAGTTATTTCAAACTTCTGTATTTCAAAACATTCTTTAGCACAAAACACCCAGGAATATGCAGAGAACAATGTTCCAGTATCAGGAGGATGGAGAAAACTCACATCTATATCGTAGAAGGGTGAAAGGGGGTGATTATTTAGGAATGGTAATTTCTGATTATAGAATAAAGAAGAAATTCTGCTGCTGTAGGTTCTGTTTTTACCAGAGATACCGTGTATCTTTGGCCTTTTACATGGCCTGCTCTGAAATACTGGCTCAACTTACCTGCTTTTCCCCAGGCATACTCAGCAGTTTGTGTATGTGTCCGATTTAACTTCAAGGATATTCTCGGGATTGTACAAGGATTTAAGATCTCTGCTAACTAGGGATAGGCTGAGACATGCAATTAAATGCTTTGCTGAATCATCCTTAACATGTTCAAATTACCTTGCTGGAAAAGAGCTTTAACAAAATTTTCACTCTCATGAGGAAAAGGCACGTCTGATGGGTAAGGATGTGAGGCACAATGGTGCTGGCTCATATTAGTAAACTGGACCTAATCTGGTGGGTTGCCTCAAAATGACTAATTTTCCTAGGCTCCTCTAACAGTGAATGAAGAGACAAGAAGTGCTTTGTGGGGTATATTCTGCCCATTTACTGGGGAACCTGCCCACTTTTTGCTCATTCTTGCAGACTCCAGATGTGTCTTTATCTCTCCTCTGACTAATATAAGGAGCTCAAAGCAAAATAGTTCTTGCCATATCCACCTTCTATGCTTTAATTTAGAGAGAATAAATTCTGGCTGAACAGGTGAGGAGATAAACAAATTTATTCACTATCTCACATTTTGTCTGATATGATCTGCTTGTGATTAGCAGACTTTATATTGCTTCTTTTGTTGAACTACTCTGGTATAATCAACAGTCAGTTTAAATTCCTTATTTCTCAGTGGCACTTGATTACTCCCTAATTTCCCCTCTCTCTCGCCCACGAAATCACTCCATTTCTTCAGGCTTTCCATACGTATGTGTATTTTTATAGCTTTCTCCTCATTTACCTATAATTTAACAAGTGAGTAAATCAGGAACTCTTTTTCAGACCAACTTCTGTAATAAGCAAAAGCAATCCCAATGCAAGTAGTTTACTCCAAAGACAAAACCCGTCTATAAGATAACTTAGGAAAGAATGCATGTAGGCTGAACATGGAATCTGGGACAGGAAAATACAGTGTACCTTTTAAGAGAGATGAGACTGGGGCTGGGGCGACAAAACCAAGAAGAGAAAATTTCTATTTGAGAAAAAGCTTCGTAAGGTCTGTGGAGACCATTAGACAAGAAAGGGAGTTGGCAGAAGGAGTAACTCACCCATAAACCATGAGCAAAGAAACTTCTGTCATATCTGGTGATGCAGGGTCCAACAACAGGAACAGTTCTACATTAGGCTTACCTGGTGTGTATCCAGCAATAAAATGTATCCCAAAGATATATCTCTGATGTTTCACAGAATCACAGAATGGGTCAGGTCCAACCTCCCTGGTCAAGGTCAACCCAGAGCACATGGCACAGCATTGTGTCCAGGCAGTTCTGGAAAATCAGTGAGGGGGACTCCACACCCTCTCTGGACAACCTGTTGCAGTGCATGGTCACCCATACAGCAAACAAACTCTTACTCATATTCAGGTGGAATTTTCTGTGCATCAGTTTCTGCCCATTCCCTCTTGCCCTATTCCTTGGCATCACCAAGAACAACAAATGCTAAGAGCTGTTACTGGCTAATAATCCTGTAAATTAAGGCTACTACTGTCCTCTTTGAAAATAATCAGTGCTATTCTTAGTGGTCAGAGCACAAAGGACGTTGGCCCGATTCCCAAAAGTGTAATTTCTTGCCTGCATAACACTAAAAATTATTGGGGTAGAGATAGGTGGATGATGTTATGCCAGGGACTATGACAGCAAACAATATCTGCCCATCCGCAGAGATGCCCAATACCAGGAATATACTGGTACCAATCTGCTTCACCACCAGTGACCATATCCATCACTTGAAGCCTGCTATGGACAAGTCAAAAAGAGTTTCTGTGATGCCAAGCTTTCCTTCAGGCATAACACTGCCAAGGCAACATCTCTGCATCCCTTCTGGGTTGATTTTATACCTGTTTGTGGGATAGGAGGATGTAAGCTGGAGCTCTGACAGCCAGCTCTTTTCACAAGCCTATAAAAAGCTCAGTAAAGAAACTGCAACGGGTTCTGTAAAAGAAACATTTTGAAACTGAAGTAGACAATGCCCAGATGCAAAGAGCCTACATAAACCTATCAAAAGCCCCTAAAGTACTAATTTTGTGAATGCTCATTTCACTTCCTTTCACATAGGTGCTTGATCTTTCTCTCTACTTCTAATTGAATCAACTTTTGTAGCAATCACACAGAAAGGAAAAAAATGCAAACTCGTGGCTCGAGGTAAAGAGGAACCATCTCTGCTTTGCTGCATCTTCTCAGCTATCACCGGTGATCAGGATAATTCACTAGGGAAATGAAAACTATTTGAAAACTTGGAGTAGGGAGAAGTGATGAAGCACTAAGCAGGATGTCAACTACATTAAGAGATGGACCAAAGAAAGCTCTGTAAAATAAGCCTTCCTAGAGAGGGACCATAAAGGACTGATTTGATAAAGAATGATTTAGCCATGTGAAATATTTCTTCTGGAATTAAATTTGATAAGTGAACACTCCCTTAGAAAATATCACAGTACTGAATAAGAAAAAGAAGTTGATACTCTCCTCTCTGTCTCACAGCTCTCCAAACATCTGAACAGTTCATATTCAGTAATGCTTTTTGACTCCTCTGCTAAGGTAGTTATATGGTACTAGCCTTATATCACTGAGGAGGAACTAAACCACAAAGTGGATTAAGTGAGCTACCTGAGAGTGCACAGAACTTTGCCTGATAGTCTCATTTGATAGATACCCAGCAAAACCTGAACTGAGAATTAATCCCATATGTCTTGAATCCAATTTACCAGATTAAATTTTATCAAAACTTCTACTGGGACTTCAGGACTGAGGGAAGTCACATTCCATTTATCTATCTGTAAGGCAGATGTAAGTCCAGGGCAATGCTTTGGCAATAGAAAAATGAGTACTGTCATCAGTGGTTGAATGTAGATCTGACCAATCTGGCCCTGCTCTAAATTCCTTTCAGAAAATGCTGTAATAACTAAAGGAATATAAGCTACTCTCTGTGGCATAAAAGACTTCTGTTTATTTAAGGGAAAACTACTTTGAGTATGAATAGTACAACTAGATAAAACATTACAGCAACAAAATCAGCCATAACTCCCAGGAAAATTCAGACAGAACAATTGATCCCTGCTACGTGACACCAGAGTTTGCACTCGGGTGCTGACCTGTGACAGCTGCTCTCAGAGGAAGAAATCCCAGTGTTCATCCCGAGGAGTTAAATCCACAAGGAAAATCCCTCCTTGTGGCCCTGGGAATCTCCTGCTGCAGTGTGGCTCTTACCCAAGGTGAGAGGTGTTAGAGCTATGCAGACCTTTACTGGGGCACAGCAACCAGGTATCCTTCTGCATATCCCAAGGAGTAGCCAGGGCTCACCACCCAGGCTTGGGATAATAATCCATCCCTAAATCCCACAGTTTAGTGCAGTAAACAGGTAGATCATCTAGCCTGGAGCAAAAACAGCCTTAGCAACTGCCTAGCAACACTACTGCAGAGCAAGGCAGGAGCTGCAGGTTATCTGGATGCAGTAACTCGCAAAGAAGAGCCAGCCCCAGGCAGAGCTCAGCAGCTCTAGTGCACAAACTGAGTCTCAGCCTTGTCTCTCTCTGCCCTAGGAAGGCAGGAACTTTCTGTCAATAAAGCAATGAACACTCAATATGTGTTAAAACCTTTCCTTAAAGATCTGCTTTTCTCAGTCTTCAGCC
Organism: Picathartes gymnocephalus; assembly: GCA_013390045.1. Classification (NCBI taxonomy): domain Eukaryota; kingdom Metazoa; phylum Chordata; class Aves; order Passeriformes; family Picathartidae; genus Picathartes; species Picathartes gymnocephalus. The sequence goes on along the minus strand of WEKY01044894.1, from coordinate 20,301 downwards.
TCATCAGGTTGATAAACTTGCCAGGTAGACAAGCTAGCAGTAACTCAAAGGTTACTGCTCACTCCAAAGACTGAGAATCTTCAGAACATATCATCATGATTTTGATTTTTTTTTTTCCTGTTTATAGAAATGACTGATGGCTTGTGGTACTGTTATGGTCATCTCAAATTCCTCACTGAAACATTGCACAGTTGTAACTTTCCGCACCCCTTGCAGTTTATAGCTTCCATAGTTACTTTATTAACACTGCTGCAAAAGAGAAATATGACTTGGGCAGTATATTGGTGCCCATTAGTATTGCAGGCTCAATGTTATGCATCACTTTGTAATGCCTCTGATACCACAGCCAAAATGGTTAGAGGATGAATGAGGCTATTAACTCCAGGGACTGTGAGCAATTTAAATTCAAAGGCTGATCCACCTTAAAAAAACCAGTCTTTCTTGCAGGTTTGGAGATTGCAAGTCTTAAGTTAGCACTTTCTAGGTGGAAAGCCATTCATATGAAAAACAGCCAAAAGCAGAAGCAAACTTAAAATATTAAGAAAAGTGTTCACTTTGGCTGTCCAGTTGTGAAGTCTTTTTGTGTAATAGAAATTCTTTGGAATGGAATGGAATGGAATGGAATGGAATGGAATGGAATGGAATGGAATGGAATGGAGATGAACAGAATGGTTCAGTTGAAAGGGGACTTACAATAACCATCTAGTCCAACTGCCTGACCACTGCAGGGCTGACCAAAAGTTATTAACATGTATTATAGCATGTTACTAACTCTATTGTCCAAATGTCTCTTAAACAGTAACAGGCTTGGGGTGTTGACCACCTCTCTAGGAAGTTTGTTCCACTGTTTGACCACACTCTCAGTAAAGGAATGTTTTCCAGTACCAACACTGAGCCTCTGTTGATGCAGCTTTGGATCATTCCCACATGTCCTATCACTGAACACCAGAGAGAAGCCCTCAGCACCTCCAATTCCCTGTAGAGAACCACGAGGTTTCCCCTCAGCCTCCTCTTCTCCACACCAGACAAGCCCAGAGCCCTCAGCTGCTCCTCACAGGACATGACTTCCAGCCCTTTCATTGGCTTTTCTGCCCTCCTTGGGACACATTCAAGCACCTTCACATCCTTCTTAACTGGTGGGGCCCAGGCCTGCACACAGAGCTCCAAGGCTGAGCACAGCAGGAGAATCACCTCTGCTGCCTGTCTGGTTGGGCTGTGTTTGATGTAGCCCAGGATGGGGTTTGCTCTTTTGCTTGCCATATTTTTGGAAAACTGAATGCAGTTATAAATAAATCCATGAGGTAATGACTAATAGTTCATCTTCTTTTACTTAACATTGGCTTTGAAATTTTAGTTTTAGAACTAAATTGGCAGGATGCCAATGTGACAGTAGGGTCATTTGAATTATAGATAGAAGACTGTAATATTTCACCTTTAGATTACTACCTATTGAAATGCATTTATGCAGTTTCATACCATCTCTGCCTTCCCTTCTTTGCCTATTTTTTTCTTTTCCATAATAAATATGTTTCGAAATAACATGTTTTTAATTCTAAGTTAGCTCATGCTAATGGTTTTTTAAAGCACAACTCTGTTGTCATTCAAAAGGCAAACTCCAGAAACACTTGTTAAGAATCAGAATCATAACGTCTGTCTTAGAAAGCTCTTCACATGAACAGCTGGGATTTTACATCATATCATGGTAAAGGACTCCATTGGCTTCTCTAGGAGCCTTGGTTTCCAATTGGATGATTGTTGGAGCATGGGTAGATTTTTGCAACTATCACTGTGGGGGTTTTTTGTGTGTTTGTTTGTGTGCTCACTTCCAGCCTAAATCTCCCTCAAAGCCCCATAAAATGGTGAATTTAAATTGACACTTTGGTTTAATTGCACAGTGCAGTTAAGCAGTGAAAAATAGTCGGAGCAGATCCTATATCCCTGGTAAAATCCACTGTAATCGACTTCCAATTTTTTCTCAACAGATGTAGGTTTTGAGCACCCACTGGTCTGCATGGAAAGCACAATGTCCATCAGGACACTCAGTCCAGTTCCCACAGTGACAGACAACCATGTAACAGAAATGACGTACAAAACACCTGCCCTTCGTGTCATCCTGAAATATAACTCCTAGAGCCTGTACAGGACTTGTTTTTGGATGGCAGTATCCAGACCTTATTTAATTTACCAGTTTAATGCAGATATTTCTAGTTTCAATTGCTTTCTGTATAAATTATGTCTTCCAAGCCCAACCATATGCAAAGGCACAAGTGACTTTTCACTGTACATCCAAGTACTGGAATGAATCTGTCAAACATTTCTGTTTTAATCTAAACTACATTACATTGGAACATAAGCTGTCAAAAGCTGAAAGTGGTGAAATGTATTTAATAGAGTTGAATGCAAAATGTTGTTCCTGCTTTATAGAAGACGAATAATGTAACATTGATATTTGTAATTTTTAGATCATCCCTTACTCTTTTCACATTTGGACCTGAAACTTAAAACTGCACAGATGCTAGTACTCAGTATTTCTGATCCCCACCAGGATCTCTCTGTTTTGCTTTGTCTTGGTAACCCCATTCTGATAGAAAGGATGAGGCAATACCCATATACTCATAACTAGAATAATTCCTTGTCTGAGTCTGCCTTGAATAGAGCAAAGCAATGGAAGATTTAATAATTACTGGCAGCAGAGTTTGCAATTTCTGTGATCACCAAGCTTCCCTTATAAAATCTCTCATTTAAAACACAATTCTTGCAGACCTTTGTATAAGTTTAATTCTTGGATTGCTTTTCTTAAATACCAAAAGGCCAGGTAGTTTTCACTGGAGCCTTATTTGGAAGCAATGATAAGGATTAACAAAGTTTAGCCTGTATTATGTGTGTGAAAAGGGGTGTGGATCTAGCAATGTGTGAGGAGGAAGATAAAGTGTTTATCTAAAAATCACATCTGTAAATGCTGCAATCTCAGTATTTTAAAAACTGCTATACCAAGTTGTTCTTTCAGAAGAACAGGTAGTTCCCTGATGGTATTTCCCTTTAACATATGAATCAGAAATTATAATAATTCTTTATGCCATTTAAGGACTCTGCACTGCAGTCTTTTTTCATCCCTTCTTATAGAAAGGAGGCAAGTTATAGCACAACCTAAGACCTCCAGATCTGCCTCTTCTGTCAGGCCCAGCATGAACTAAGTCTTAAATCAAGGAAGTTACTAATACAGCTGAAAAAACTAAAATGAGCGCCTTCAGCACTCATTGCAGAGAAGCAGAAGCAGGACTGTGGCAGTCCCATGAGTTTGTAGGGGTGAAAGAGCCTGCCCCCATCCTCTCACTTGGGAAATTAGAGTCTGTAGTTGTTGGATAAGCACAAACTAAGAGAAGAGGAGGTTCAGAACTCACTGTTAAAAAACACTTCTTTACTCTCTTGCCCCAGCAGGAAAAAGTATTAAATCCTTGAGCAGGTGAGACTCTCAGTCCTGCTCCTGGCTTGCACTGAGAAAATCCAGTGTAAGTCTAGACAGGATTTAACTATAAAGCTGCACCTTATAAAAGCCCATCTGACTTGTCGTTATCAGTGAAAACAGCATTGTGAGTGAAGGAAAAGCCAAAGAAAACAATACTATAAGTTACAAATATGGAATGAAAATCACAAAAACAAGACCTGTTGGGCTGTAAATCAGACTCATATTTAATCAGTGCACTCAGAAAGAGGTAGTTAGTCTGGACCAGATATAATATGGTAAGGAATAAATCTGTGAAGAGCATAGAAACGGCTAAAGGACAGACAATTTTGAGGTCAGCAAGCTGTTGATTTATGTGTCTATGAACTGGCATAGCTACCAGACATACTGACTCCAGATCATGCTGCTTCCACAACTGCAGAGGCAACAAACGTCATCACAGGCTTCTCTGCATAATGGAAAGGAAATATCTTTTTTTTTAATCATAGGTGATTATTGATACTTTTATCTTAAAAAGTTTCCATTTTAAGTTGTGCTTATTAAAACAAACACCATCTAAAATAACCCAGAAATTTTTTTTCCAGTCTGTTTTCTAATATGAGTGCATTTTTCAGGGCACAATAACTTAACATGCTGATGCAATAGTTTTGCACCTGAAACTGGAATCTTTCTGTTCTTCATTCTAACTCTAGAATACATAGCATAAATTGCATATGATTATAATTTTAATTCTCCCATAGAGATAAATGTTTGTGTCTCTCACTAATACATTCTTCAATGTTAATAAACTAATATTTTTAAATATTGCCCTATTTTAAAATGTATATTGCAAAATTAAGGGAGAACATCGAATTCATAATGACACAAACTACAGAAAAAAAATAATTCTTAATAATAAAACTGCCAGTTTCTTTAGTAAATAAATACCTGAATGTGAGCTCAAAAGACCAGACATTGTTTTACCAGCAGCCTCACATATATAGCAGTATATAAGGAAGTATATTCAACCAACGGTCCAGTTCTCTGGGTCCTTTTTATCAATGAACTTTCATTGATAACCCTCTGAATGGAGGTTTCCAAAGGCTCTGGGCTAAACTAATTAGCTCCGTTTGTCTTAGTCAAAAACGCACTTAAATATATGGTAAGAGTTCCATTTATTCTAGGGTGGCTTGAGCCTGACCCTATGTCTATTTAAAAATTGTCTTTTCTGCAGAGTGCTTCAAACATGCTGATATTCTGAGCCAACCACAGCCCTAGGTGGTGGCAAGGCATATTGCCAATGCAAAGAGGTTGTCCTGATTTTCTCACTGGGCTGATAAAATACAGGGAAATATTGTTCCTGCTGTGATGGCTAAAAAGGATTTCCCTATGATCTGCTTTCCAGGCTGTGAAATGCTGGAGCCATGGCTTTATGTTTTTGTTCTTTCACTTTTGGTTGTGTCATTCTCATGGGGTTTGTCCCCACTGCAAGACTGAGAACGAAGTCATGTCAAGCCCGATTTCAGGCCCAGACCACATATTGCCAAGAATAATGTTCACCTGTTTGGAAATTCAAAGTTATTTGTAGAGATTGGCACTAAATCAAGGATTACCTTTTATTCCCAAAACCTCTGTGCTCACTAGGAAACAGCCAGTAAAAACTGGGCATCCTACAGCATTAAAGCACAGTGTCACTAAGGGAAATAACACAGCAGAACAAAGGGGTGAGAAGGCTTTTAACTTCTTCCATAGTTACAACAATCTCACATCATTTCTCTGGCCTGTCCTGTTGCTTCTGCCTTCACACCTCAGATCCAGACTCTCCCCTTTGTCAGTGGTCAGCCTGCTGCTTTTGCTGTCTTTAGCAAATATGACACATTTTCTTTTGAAACCCAATCTGTCTTCCAGCTGTACCGTGCAATGTGCAGTACACTTGGCTCTGGCACCAGCCTGTGCAGCTCCTCAGCTCCTTCCTTGTGAAAAGACACCTACACCACTGCCAGCCCTCTCACTGCACTGCTTTCGTTCACTGCAAGTCTTTCACACAGCCACAGATCTCACTTTCAATGCTCTCACCGAACACCATTTTTCTTCTCTGTTGTACAGCATTTAGTCTGATAAATACTTTTGCTCTTCCCTGTCTGCTATGGAGGTCCCTAAAAGCATCAAGTTAGTTTGGCTTTTTTTGGATGTTCGTTTTGCCTGACTTATGGTACTTGTATTAGCTACTCCATCTTACCCTAATTAGTAACAACACTCAAAGCCAGTAGTAGTCACTAATTTCTGGTGCTTCCATTCTCTAGCACTTAAAATAAAACCTCCTAGACTTTCTATACTTCAGAGGGATGCCTACAGACCCAAACTGGCAGAGACATGTCTACAAACAGTCATAGAACCATTAAGATTGGAAAAGACCTCCAAGATCATTGAGTCCAACCTTTGACCAACACCACCGTGCCCACTAAACCACATTGGAAAGTGCCAGGTCTACTCATTCTTAGAGCACTTCAGGGATGGTGACTCTGCTACTGCCCTGGGCAGCCTGTTCCAATGCTTAACCACTTTTACAGTGAAGAAATTCTTCCTAATATCCAGTCTGAACCTCCTCTGGCACAATTTGAGTCCATTTCCCTTTATCCTATTCCCAGTTGCCTGAGAGAAGAGGGTGACTCCCACCTTGCCACAAACTCCTTAGGAAAACAAGAGTCAAAGGCAAAGCTTACACAGCTCAGCCCAAGTGCTTGTGTACCATACAGGGTCACTGGCAGCAGAACAGAAATGTTTTTAAAGCAGAAAGAATCGTAGATTTTTGTCCTTTCCCACAGGGACTTGAAATCAGCGGGTAGAATGGGCATGCAGCTTAATGTTCCCCAGCAGAGGAAAGGAAATAAAGAGGAATATTGATACTGTAAAGTTTATTTCAGCCATCAAGGTGAACAGTTATTGCAGTGATAGCAGTGAAGAAGTAAAGATTCCCTCTCCTGTAGCTAGCCTTTCTGCCTGGCCTTGCAACAGCATTTCTTGTACTCTGCATATGAAAGATGACTTAGGCCTATTAAGGAATTAATGTTCACTTTTCCTTAACAGGATAATTCTGGTCATTTCAATGTCAAGATTTTTTTTCTTTTTTTTTTTTTTTCTTGGCAGTGATTTGATCTGGAACATCCAGATAATGTTTATCTACTGCAAATGGATTTTTTTGAAAGACAGTTTTCAACAGGCACATAAGTGAGAGGCCAGTCAGATTAAGTAAGTATTTCTGTCTGTGTATTTAAATGTGCCTGTCATTTTCTTGTCTGTTCCTTCTATCAGGTGTGTGGACAGAAAGCTTTCTGCCTGAAGAAGAATCTCTGTGAAAAAAGAGATTTGTGACGTTTGGAAAATCCTTTGGCAGTGAATGTATGTAGGCCTCAAAAAGGTCAGGTTTAGATGTATTTATAAAGATAAAGTTGGTTGAAATCAGCTCCATTGGCTTCACTTCAAGCTCTCCAGGCAAATTTCTCGTAGCATGAAGCCCCTTAGAGAGCCCTGGAATTTTACTTAGTGACTATTTTGATGTCTCTATTTTCAGACTCTAAATGTTGTGGGTAGGGCTGGTCCATCAGGCAAGCACCCCAGGGCACTGTAGTGATTTTTGTTGTGTTTAAAAGTTGCTACTTCAGTTGGAAAACACATGCCTCCCACCAGTCTGCTAAGAAGCAGGGTGCTAATATGCCAGGTACTTCAAAGGCAGCTCAGGTATCTCCAGTGCTATGCTGTAGCCTTTTCTATCACTTAGTGTGGACTTTCCCTCAGTGTTCCTGTGTTTAATAAAGCCCATGGAAAAACAAACAATCTTATGTCCCTAGAGATACTGGCATTGTGAAAACTCATTTCTGATGCTAGAATTCCTAGAGAGCTTTCAAAAGCTTGAAGAATGTTTCATTTTTAGAGACTCAGATTCTAAGTCATGTCTGCTGCTGTAAAAGTGATACATGTTTAAGTTCTGTAGTGTTCATGCATTTTTTTAATATTTCTATTTAATTATTTGCTTGCTTGCCTGGACCAATTTCTTTTCTCTTAATAAGAACAAAATGAAGTCAAAGTGTATGCATTATTAAATTTAATAGGAAGTTACAAGTGAATTACAAAACAGTAGCTATTTCTCTTATTTATTATGATGTATTGGTCTCTCACTCACAATGGATCTTCTTTTTCTGCTTGTAAGATATGGGGGAAATGGTCTGATAAGGTATCTTTTACAGCACAGATTTTCAGAGCAAACTTCAGATGTCTGAATGCCCTCATCCCATTTAATTTAATGAGGACTGAGAATCAAATCCCTTAAGTGACTACGAAAACTTCAGAAGGGAGGGAGGATATTCAAGCAGCCAGGGCCTTGTGTACCGAGGCTGCCTGGTCCAGGGGGAGCTCCCTCTGTGACGCCAGACTTCACCTCCCTTTCCCACTGCTAAGTAGACAATGCACTCTTGTGGGGACAGAAGGGTTGTTGGAGACAAAAACATGAGGCATGCCTATGATTTGGAGGGCAAAAAGTGCAGCATCAAATGATTTGATACAAAAAACAAGGTCTCTTTCAGTCCCATTGTACTGAAACCTGTAAGATTCCATCTTTCAGAGTGAAGGACTTTTTATAACCATAGTTACATCTCTTACGTAATTGCAATCTGATTGAGAGAAGTGAAGGGGAGTAAATGTGCATTGGTTTCCAAGGCATAGTGGAACTAACTGAGGGCCATAAGATAGAAAGAAAAAAGAAACAGGAAATGTTAATAATCAGAAAAATGCAGAAGGGGTTCTAAAGCTGGGCAGAAAGTTTTGACTTGAAATAAAACACAAACATCTTAACATGAAGGAGTGACATAGATCACTAACATGGGTGGACTGGATTTCCCCCTGCAGAAAGATCAATCTCTCTCTCCCTCTGTAATAGGTTTCAGAGGATCCTTTCAGATCCTGAAATTCACACCTGTGCATATGAGGAAAAAATATAGCAAGGATAGAGTGACTCTTATTTAAAATTTTTATCTTATCTTCTCTGAGGAATACAGAGATTCTAAGTGAATGGAGGTAGCATTAATTTAACAGTGTCTCATAAATTAGAAAAAAAAAAAGAGAAGATATTAAAAGGGGGAGAGGCAAGGGGAGGGGAGGGG
>WEKY01044888.1:4374-58905 GCA_013390045.1 Picathartes gymnocephalus | reverse complement strand
GATTTTTGCCATGATTAAATGCATTACTAAAAAAACTATAGCAAAAAAGAGCATCCATGATTTCCCTCCCCTTCAAATTAACACTAGTAATAATTTGCTTCATGGGAAAATCTGTTGAATCTGTGGCCGTCTAATAGAATTACTGCAGGATGACCACAAATATTAATCACCTGCTTTACTCATTTAAATGTTAGAGACACTGTTTAGAGATCAGAAATGAACACATATTGTGTAGAGTGTTGTACAGTCTGTAAGAATTAATCCTTTAATTTTTAATCTTTTTTTTATTTGAGCACTGGCAAATAATTTTCTATTTTTTGCTTTAACTGAGCACTGCAAGTCCTCCTGATACAACCACAGTAAAACATGAATTTTGAAATTATAGACTTTGTCGTTGAGGTATTTTTGCTATTTGCACCTAATTAATTAGTAATAAAAGTAGAAGCAGCATTCTGACCTAGTTATAAATCTCTGTAGGTACAGGTGTATTTATAGAATTCCTCGTTGGACTAGATCATTAGACAGTGAGCAATAAATGAACTTTAAATGATTTAGTGGTGTTAGTTTCTTGTCAACTTTCACAAATACCTCTGCTGAGCAGCAATATTTATAACACAAGAACAAAAAGTTAAGTAGAACTATCCTACAACGTGTCCTGGTTTTAAATTTTGCACACCTTATTGACATTTTGAACTTGCAGCTCAATATGCTATCTAGTGAACTTTTACCTGTGATGAGACTACTATTGATCCACACAACATCTAAAGCTGTTCTGATCTTTAAAAAGTCTTTTCTTTTTCTTTTATTTACTTTTCCTTCTTTAGAGCATATAAAATCCTTTTGTATTGTCTGATGCACTAAACTCACCTAACTATAATACCAGTCTTAGGACAGAAAATGCTTTTCAGATATACTAACTGTTTAAATTTATGAGCACAGCTGGTGTTCCTTCCTTATTGCTTTACAGTGCTTTCTTGTGGATTTTTCACTGATAATATCTCATCCTTACATATCAGAAAGAAACCTGAACATTAATCACAAGACTACAGAGAAAGAAGCCTCCATGCTAGAAGCCTATGACTTTTTACTCAGGTAAATCTCTTCAGCTGAATTGTATATGTACATGCACACCTATACAATTTTCTCTTGCAAACACCTGCAAACAGTTGAGTTTAATTAAACTGCAGCTGTTGCTGACTGAGAACAGGGATTTACCAACAAATGTGCTAACCTTACATTGTCTTTCTCTGTGCATTCTTTTTTTTACTTCCAATTATCTGTTAACATTTTTCTTTAATGACAGAAACATTTTAAAATATATGCTGTGTAATTAAAGACTAAAAATCAAAGTGCTGTCTAAAGTGGTGGGCATGTGATGCAAGTAATGGTGCTCCCTAGATGAGGAGCTTAGAGACTAATGTATATGCAAATAATATCAGTTTACTGAGCACCTTGAAAGCCAAATTGCTCATCAGAAGAGGTTTGGGGAAATGAAGAATATTCATAGATAATGTAATCCAAGCTCCTGAGTTATATGCCATCTTGGAATAGGATAAACTAGTAATCAGGCCATATCCTAATAAGAGGAAGGATGAAAAAAGAAGAAATAGAACTAAGAACAGAAATAGACAATACTGATGCTGGAGGCAAAACGTGGCAGAAATTTAATCACTTTTATTTTGTGCAAAAAAAAAGTTAAAGCCAGCTTTTCTGTACTGACAGTCAAGGACCATCAATAACTAAGGAAATGTAAAGCTGCTTCCAACCATTCATGATCTATAGTTACCTCTCTGGGAAGCCTTATTGCTGGTAAACTAAGGAAAAGAAATTTCCCCATCAGCCATTACATTTAATTGGCAGTAATAAAAAACTATTTTATACCCTATATTTCCAAGCTATCTCACATGGAAATCACCACATTGTTGCACTTACCACCCAGATGCATTCTTTCATCAATTTTGATTAATCGTGATTCTTCAAACACTGAGTAGTAACATATATAATGGAGATGTATAATGTCCAAAACAATCAGGACCTGCTAATACATTACGTGGGAAGATACATAGAACGTGAGAAGTGCAACAGAATCTCAAAATTAATTTTGATTTTTTTGGATAGGAAACTCTGTTTTAGTTTCTGATACCTCTCAATATATACAGATATATAACAAATTGACATATGAAAATATATTACTACCTTAGGAGATTCATAAAAACCACAGTTTTTAAAGAAATAGTATGATTTATTGCAAGACCAGAGAACTACCTTTCTCATTATATTTTAGTTATCAGACTTATTTGTCAGTAGATCATATGAGAAAATTAAGAAATACTTTATGTTCAGTTATTTCCGTGGCAGGCTCTCTCTTGCTATTTTATAAAGATGTACTACTGCTTCACTGACATATCTATAAAAGGAGACTGTATAATTAGTACTTTCCAATGAGTCCTCCATATCAATTCATACCATCTACCATGGGGTGCATTTTCATCAAACTCTGTATGTATCTCTCCGGTACCGAGAGAAAAGAACACGTTTGTAATTTGCATCAGATAAAAGGAGCCTGTTCTAGAAAGCAATGGTAGATCAGCATAATCTGTTATATCTAAAACAATATTTATGACTGCTGCAAGAGCTCCTGGTTAACACAAATTAATGTTTTCTGTTTCTTCCAGCAATCTGTCAGATACAGAAGTCAGATTCACAGGCTGCCTGAGGAAGAGCATGGGAATTCAAAACAGCACTGTCACTCCCTTCACTGAAATGTAGCAGGAGAAGAAGTCATTTCAGCCAGTGTGATGGAGCAAAAGATTGTTTCCAGGAAGTTTTCCTAAACCTGTAAAATTACTCAAGCCCAAATGGGGATTCTGCGAAAACATCCTTCTTCTGGGCTGGAGGGTAAGCTCCCTGTGGACGTTCAGAGGTGGCTGGTATTCCAGGAGGAGCAGGAACCTCGCAAAGTGCGTTTGAAGCCCTCCTCTGCTAAAGCATTAGCCTGAGCTAGTGTTCTTCACATACAAAACACCCTATGTCTATCCTTGCCTTTCCCTGAAGTCTCTCAAAATCGTTTTTTGTCTCTCTGGGGAGTGTCATAACCCCTGGGCTACAGGCAGGTGGACAGACGTATTTAGTTGGCATCTGCCTACACCACTCTGCTTAAGGGATTTTGAGATTTGCTACTTCACAGTCAGGGTGAGATGGTCTAATTTAGAAGCTGCATCACTGCCTGGAGGGGTTCTGGTCCCAGAGCTGTAATGTGAAATATATAATCAGCCCAATTAAGGCAGAGTCCCTAAGAAAGGGCAGAGGAAACTTTAAACTTCAGAATGAGAAAGGAACTAAACAAAATTCTTCTCCATATTCAGAGCCAGTCTGTAGGACAAGACTACAGCATGCTAGAGAAGCATTCAGCACAAGTTTGAGCTGCAGGATGAACAGTGCATCTGAACATGAAGAAATCTCTAAACAACCTTCAAAAGAAGAAAATTTCTGTCTTGGAACTCAGAATCAACAGTTCAAATAGAACAAATAGAAGCATGTTGAAGGGGCAAATATTTATAGGATAAACATGAACTAGCTACAACTTCCCAGTGTCTTCCTCTCCATTCTGGGTGTCTATGATGGACTGAAATCCTATTTTAATGCATCTAAGTCCTTCTTTGGTGGTGGTTCTAACCATACTTTAAAAGAACCTAACAGTACTCTACTAGTTTGTACAGAAACACTCCTTTCCATGTCACAATTTACAATTAACTAAAACATTAATATTTAGTTTAGAATAGCAATTAAAAAAATATCTAGAGATGTCAACATTTACACACACAGCTACAATTCTGTAACTTTGTTTTCTGAATTAGAATCACAGAATCTCTTGGGCTGGAAGTGACCATAAGGGTGACCACAATGATATCCAAAGACAATTCCTGGCCCTGAAAGGACAGCCCCAAGAGTCATACCATTTTCCTGAGAACATTTTCCAAATTCTCCTTGAACTCTGTCAGGCTGGTGCTGTGACCACTGCCCTGGGGAGCTGTTCCAGTGCCCAGCCACCCTCTGGGTGAAGAGACTTCTCCTGATATCCAACCTAAACCTCCCCTGACTCAGCTTCAGGCCATTCCCTCAGCTCCTGTCACTGTCACCACAGAGCAGAGATCAGTGCCTGCCGCTCCTCTTCCCCTCCTGAGGAAGTTGTGACTGCAGTGAGGTCTCTCCTCAGTCTCCTCCAGGCTGAACAGACCCAGTGCCCTCAGCTGCTCCGTGTTTGTTTTCCTCTCCAGATTGTTCATCATCTTCATAGCCCTGCTTTGCATGCTTTCTAGTAGCTTTATATCTTTCTTATATTGTGGTGTCCCAAACTGCCCCCAAGACTCGAGGTGAGGCCACACCAAACCATTTAAACACTCACTGTCTTTAGGCACCAGCTTTCCTTTGAGGCCATACAGCCTCCTGCTTAATTTTCACTAAATGAAGCAGAAGCTCTGCACATGACCAGATACTTTGTAGAACACTTTTGATATTATATGGTTCCTTTAGTGCTTTGAAAAATTAGGGATTCAAAATAATTATTACGTTAGTGTTCAGAGTAGCAGTGCTTACTATGCCCCAGGGGGGAAGACATCACTGTTCCTACAAGCAGTTGGTCCTTTGAGGTTTTCTCTTGCACTTGGCAGAGATTTAGCCCTCTAGTGCAGTGTGCTGGAGCATGTTCTGTGGTTCTTATTAGAATCCCATTCCCCCTTATCTCAGGGATGAACTCTCAAAGGAAAGATTTTATTTTTTTTTTTTAGCCTAAATATTCCAAATCAGGACTCTTCACTTAGCCTAAGCTTGATTTGGACCAAAAAAATTTATTAAATTGGTTCCTACATAATAAGCCTGTTCTTTGGCACATTGAGGCATCATACTCAGGTTTTTATGTATACTAATACAACACACATTTTAGACGAAGTAATCTTTAATTTGCAAATTGTATTAACCAAATACTTTAATAAAAGTAGACCATGAAATAACATTAGAAAATAGACTTGCTGGTCATTCTTAGCGTTTGACACCTGGTTTTACCTTTTCCTTCTTTGATCTACTATAATCTACTTAATAAACCAAACACATGGAGGATTTTTTTTTTTTTTCAGAAACACTAGACATTTCAAGTTTTACATATTTTACATCTAGATTTTGCTAGCTAGGGAGCTCATTAGCAGTTACTTCTTGTGGTGAATAAAATGCCACCTGAGAGTATAAGACCTCCCTAATTCACAAGTTCACATTCTTTTAAGATGTTGCGTAACCTTTAAGTCAACTGCAGCATATTAAAATTAAGCTGTTTTCAGCAGATAACAGATTATTCAGTTGTATTGGAATTTCCAGGTTATGCAATTTCATTGGAATGCAACTGTTTAAAATATTGCCAGACATGAAATTCCAATAATTAAAAGTCTGTGCAAATGCTTCAAAACATAAGAGTTAAATGTGTTTTGAATGAGATGCAATCTTTGAAGGGAAATACCTCATCATTGTTTTGACTACTGTAATGCAAATAATCAGCATAATATCTGGAATTAATAATAGTATTCCAGACAGCAAAAGAAATGAGCAGGAATTGCTTTTGTTTTTAATTCACAAATGTAATTTGTGAAAGGTGGCAGACTGACAAGTCTGGGAACCTAACAGGAGAACAGCTAATGGAAATGCAAGTTTTCTAAATCACTGAATATATCTTTGTGAAAAATTTCTTTGGCAGGGCAAAAATCCCAAGGTTTGAAGCTTTCCTGCAACTTAGAAATGATTGATAATACTGGGTTTGAGGTTTTTCACAGAAACAGTTGGCAAACTTTCTCTCTTAATGTGTAAATTTCTGTCTATGAAAAAGTTTTGTACACCAGTTACTTGAATTATTTTGTTTTCTGGGAAGCTCTATATGATAGAAAAACTTCTATTTTCTTGACTGGTCTTCTGACACCTCATAGAAGTATTTTCTATTTTATTTGTTAAAAATATTGCCACTAGAGTTTAACTAAACTTTCACTCTTGCTAAGTATTTTGTCCCACCTTTATGCCAGTGGAAAAAGTCCTACTATCCTCATATATTTGAAGATTAGTTACATGATTGTATGAATTTTTGTGTAGTTGTTTTTGTTTTTAAATTATATTACTTGTGTTTACTTAGCTATTTTCCAAAATTAATCTTTATAGTCATATTATTTGTCTTGAAAATGAAGTGAAACTCCAGTACTTTAAAAGAGAAATCACTAAATGTGATGTAAGCTCACACAAATATATTTAAACAATCACACACACATTTTTCTTTTCATTTCAAAATTTTACTACTGGTAAATATTAATCTTGAAACTAGTGCTCTTAAAAACTGTTTTATGTCGGCCATTTGCACAATGGCTTCCAAACCTATTTAGTTTTCACTTTGATTACATTCATGCCAAATACAGTGGTGAGCTGTAATGTCAAAAACCTGTCTTCTGAGAAGCTGTGCAGGTAACATTTACAGCAGATGTCACAAGATTCCCAGACAAAAGGGAATAAATATATCTATCCTTTGTGAACATCATATTTCTAGTGTGAAAATTTGTGATGGAATCCAGAAATAGATGGGATTAATAAATTTGAACTGTGATGCAAATTTGAACGAAGTATTAAATAATCTTAATACTTTTTTCCTTTCAATACTTTCATTACATCAGACAGCTAAAACAGCAACTAATGATGGTGATCGACTCCTTTGTTCTGCATTTCTTTTTTAAAAAATGATATAGCATAGCAACAGAAGTGAACATTTTTCCTAAGCCTGAGACTGTTTCTGCTCATGTTGTCTGAATGTTTCTGATTTTTAACCAAAATAAAAACTAATCTATTGACAATAATACTAAAAGCTTTATTTCCGTATCAATTTTCATTCATTGTACATCAACAATAAATGTAAATATCTATCACTGCATAAGTCTTGTGAGAGAAATTTGACCTCAGATTTAGCACCCATAAATTTGGTGTCATTGCTCCCTTCAGACCAAAGTCAATATTTGGCTAATGAAAAACATTACACTAATAGAACATTATTTAGTGTATCTGTTAATAATTTTTTTAGAAAAATAGGCGAATTTATTTTAAAAATAAATGTAAGGGTTTTTGAGTTAAATATTTTTAATACTTAGCTACAGCTTTACATTACTATGCACTTGAAAACTGAACAAAGTGGAATCCTTGGTGTTATTTCAGGGGAAGTAATTAAATTCACTAAAATTACTAATAAATGACAGCACAGTTATAAATAAAATTTTTACTCACTAGTGAATACCTACATTTAGGACAAACTAGCAGAGATTATGAGATTACTTCTGTGTTAAGAGACTCTTTTTGTTCAGTTGAGAAAAGAACCGTTCTGATGACTTGGTGAGAACTGAAATAGAATATGTGAGAGAGACAAGGAAGTTGTGGGCTCCTGGATACAAACCTCTCTGCCTCATCATTTGATGATTTTGCAAAGCAACTGGGGAACTAGAAATCAACAAATTGGCAGCCTTAGCTATATGTTTCCTTAAGCATACTGCTTCCCAATGGACTTATAAAAAGAAAACAACTAATGTAGAAATTATTCACTAGAGAAAGTACTTACACCGAGACTCTGACTGCAGTCTTAGACAGAAGGCAGGCTAGGAGGTTGCCTCCTCATAGGTGTAAAATGGCAGTGAGGAAGGAGGGAAATTTGGGGTTCCCCATCAAGCTAGTCCTTACTGAAATGAGCATAGAGAATGAAGTTAAGATCACTCAGACCTCATGCCTAAATTAGCACTTCATTTCAGATTCTCAAATCAAATTTACCAGCTGTCTCTACTTTATCAAATTAAACGGTCTGGAGGCAAACACTAGGCAATATTTCTGCTGTGAAAATGTATCCAGTGTCATGTGTTCCTGCCTTGAAAGAGATGCTAATCCACATGCATAACATGCATAATTTTTGTTATCTGCTCTGAAAATACACCTGTGGATAAGCTGTGTGCAGTGTTTTCTGCTCCTGCAGCTCTCATTCATTGCAGATATAATGGAGGTGGACTGAGAGAGCTGAAGTTTCTATCCTATGGAAAGATATTCATATAGAGAAGTCAGGACTTTATTGTCTGCCTTAGCCTAAAACCCAGGTGAAAGGATCGAAGTATTGGTCAAGTAGCTGTAGCTGTTCAAAACAAAGAAAAAACCCAAAACATTTTCCTTTTTGGAACTGAGTACCTTAGTGCACCATAAGTTTTGCACACCAAGACTATATTTCACCAGCTAGAACCATAAGCACAGCACCATATAATGTTAGAATGTATTATTAACAATAGTTATATTGCTTACATATATCTTAATAAGCTTGAAAAAAATCTTTACATCTAAAACAACTTAATTGATTTTTCACTTGTCTGTAGATAAATGTTTTGCCAGCCTCAGTACATCTCCTATTACAATTTGCTGCATATACATCATATTTTTGTTGCTCTCCTTTAGTTCAAAACATATTAATTACTACCAACACATTAACAGGGTTTCTTGCAAAAACCTCATTTTACTGTCATTATCACACATTACAGTTATGTGGATCTAGAATGATTGCAGAATACCAATCTACTTCCTGTTGTACAAAGTGTAATCTTGGAAAACTGCAGCTATGATCTTTGGAAAAGGGTCATGTTTTCTACAGTAGAACAGGCCATTAAATATGAAATAGTGAATCTTGCTATGAAGCTTAGCTGGACTTGCAGGTATGTCTAGGAATGCAGACATCTGGAAATCTGAGGATGCTCTAGATGAGTCTTTACCCCCACCCCTTTCCCTGGCTTATGCAATGGCAGACTGTAATTATAGTTGACCATAATGATCTTAAACTTATTTACCTTTCAGGATATCAATGGGGATGTGCAGCATGGACAGTATCTGACAATTATCATTCCATATGTTGACAGGAAATTGCCATTCAAGATTCTCTGTTGGTTTCTCTGACACTTACTTTTTGGTGGATCTTGGGAAGACAGATAAACTGAACATGTCTGATTTCAGTTTACACATTCCTGCCTTTTTTTTTCAACCATTAAAGCTTATAAAACATTCTGTAATCCTGGATAGGAAAATGCTATAGAAGTACAAGGTAGAATACTAGGTTTAGTTCAGATGGGATTTGTGAGCTTCTGAACTTATAGTCCTAATGTCAGCAGTTCATTTCTTCCCTGTGAAGACAATGTTCTAAGGACTTTTGATATGCAGGTGTTTGACATGCAATATACGTTTTTTCTTTGGTCAAAGAAGAATGTCTCTTCAGTTCCCTCGTTTAGCCTTTACTTTTAAAAGCTTAGGTTAATACAGTATCTCCAATATCCTTCTAAAGAAAATAAATTATCTGTCTCCAGAGTAGCCTAATGATCATCTAATCTTCAGAACAAGACACCACAGTTAAAGCTGAAAATTGCTCACAGTGCTGGCCCAAGAAACACCATCAATTTTGAGCATATGGAGTAGGGCTAACAGCCTTCCTCCTTTTTTTTTCTTTTAAGTCTGACTGTCCATTGATTACCTTAAAGGTTATGGGGATTACACATGCATGAATTATTGTAAGTGGAATTACGGATAGTGAAGGAATCAGCTTGAAGAGGTTTGGGAAAGCCAGAGGAGTAGCTGGCCATCTCAAGGACACATATTTTCTGAAGGATATAAGGGCCAGTATAGCTTACAGTTATTTTTCTCAGAATACTTGATGCATAAAAATTCTCATGTCAGTTTTCATAAAATACAAACAAATATCTAAATAGATAAATAGGGCTATTGTCATATGAGTAACAATCCCAAATACTTGGGGTTATGCATTACTATAACAATGCCAGTTGACCCAATGATGCAGCCTTGTGTGCTGAGAAATGAAATGAAGTAGTGATTGCTAAAAATGAGTGAACTAGGGTTTTTGAGGGGGAGGACAAAGTACTCTGGAAGCCAAAATTCAGCACAGCTTAAGGTCATATAGCATTTTTCTCTTAGACAAATCGAAATGAAGACTATTTCCCAAGGATCATTTATAGTTTTCTCAGCAGGATCTAAAATGCAGTAACTTTTCTTAGCATAAAACATAATCTTAGAAATGATTCAGTGAAAGAAAATTTTTATACCCAAATACTACCAAAAGGACCTCAGCCAGCATTACTTTCAGTTGGTACTTTTTCAAATCTGCCTGGTGCTGCATGTTTCAGGCTTGTGGCACAGCTACCTACGATGCTTTTCAGCACAAGAAGGAAGTTAAAAGCTTTTCAGAGTCTATAATCACAAAGGGCTTAATGTATTACTGTAATTTTAGTGACCAAGGCAAAATAGATCTTTATAGGCCTTTTTTGTTCCTTGCTCATCTGGAAACATTTAACTTCCCCAAGTGGAAAATTTTCTAAGTCACACTTGTTCGAGTTCACACGTCTGTTATAACATATAAAATCAACAATGGGTGGAAAGCATTGCTCTGCAAACTTCCTGCTGGCCAGACTGTCAATAGCTAACCTCAAACATGTTTACTCTTTTCTCTGCACTTGGTTCTTGAATTAAAATACACTGGTCAAACTTCCATGTAATCAGGATGCTCCTGATGGTGAGGAGCCTGCCTAGACCATTAAAGGCAAACAAACATCACGTGCACCAAAATCAAAGCATTCCTCTGGCTATCTTAGCGCTAAGAACGTCTGCCAAAGTAAACCAACAACAACCTGAAAACATCAAGCATTACTAACACAGAAAAAGTAAAAGAGCTCCCACTCTACCCCTGCCAACAGCTTAATAGCTGGAAGTTAGAGTAGGTGGCTTCTGTGGACCCAAGTTCATTACCCTGCCTGTTTCAGCCTGACAAAGGGATTGAAGTCCAGTTTGTCACCCTCCTGAGAGCCTGCTGTAACCATTAGACAATAGCACAGTCCAAGGTAAATCTTTCACTCCCTCCAGCTGACATTATTCCATTTGGTATAAATAATTAAATGAAGGAGGACTTGAATTTGACTTTCCCACATGATTGCTCTAACCACCAGGCTATAGAGTCAATCTCTCTTCCTTTTTCTTTTTTTCCCCAGCTTAATTAAAATTTAATTGTTTACACAAAGTGAAACAGTTTTAATAGGACAGAAATTCTGAGAGACAGAATTCCCAGTAAGCCAATACCTGGGAGACTTTCCTGAGAAATGGGAGGTCTACCACCACCTCCTAGTTTCAAACAGAGGAATAAAACCTGCCTTGTGGCATAGGCAAAAACCCCTTATTATCTTGAAAAAATGAAGCCCTACCCCTCAATATTGATTATGTTTTTGTAAGAAACTAATAGCATGGCTTAGACAGTAAACTGCAGGAAATGGCCATCATTTCAAATCCTAACTGGAGTAAAGAGGATTGCAGGCTCATGGCGGGTAATCATGTCTCTTTTCAGAACATCCTATCACTAATTTTTTGTTTAGGTCTTTGCCTTCTGCATACCTTATCTTCAGGCACATAATGCAGGACATGCTCCTAAAGCACACAGAAACCTAAGCCAGAGTGCCTGACTCTGTGAGGTGGGGTGATGCTTGTGAGGCACAGAACCAGGGCAGACACAACCATTTCTGATTGATAAATACATCTTCAATGTATCTGCACTGAAAAACCCTCTGAATTTTCATTCCTCAAAGTGTTCCTCAAATTAAGTTTGAATCCTGGGGCAGAGGGCAATACCAATGGGAGTAAAGCTGTTTTATGTGATATTTTCCAATTTAGATTGATGGTTTTGTGGGACAATTTAGTAGAGCTGCTACTGTCAGCTGTTCAGGAGTGGATGTTTTTGAGATATGGAAAACAAACCCCTGAAAGCTTGCAAACACTTTGTTGTTCGCCCCTTAGGCACATCTGGCAGAGAGACTGCTGCTGCTGACATGAACTCTCAGGTCTGATCTCACTGCTCCCAGGATGAAACAGTTAGGTAAATCTGATGTGAGGGATCAGGAGTCAGCTTGAAGCACAAGGAGAAATTGTCTCTTTTTTTGTGAAATATTTCTATGAAGTGAGACCAGAAAAGTAACCTCACAGGGATCGGATGGTATTTTTTACAGTAGGGACCAGTGAGCTGTCTTTTCCCTTCCCACCACTTTTATCCTTTCTTTTTTCCCTGTGACAAGGTCTGTAAAAATGTCAACTAATCTCAGAAAGTAGCTCACAGAAGACTCATTCAAAAAGGTCAGAAGGTCCACACAACACTTTTATGTTAATATTATTCACATTTCATTTTCTCAAGCTATTTCCTAAATACTCCTTTGAATGTTCTCTTTTCTCATTCTTTCTCTAAGCCAAAAGGTACACAATAACTCAGATATTTAAAATACAGGAAAAAAGTGCATGGTATCATTCACATGATTTGGAAAGATTGTTGGCCTGTGAAGTATAATGAAGTAAGTGCTGGGAAAAAAACCAAAACACAAAAAAAACCCCAAACCACAAAAGAACATATATTGTGACACTTAATCTAACTGATGTTTTTTTCTTTAGTTCAAGTCTGGCCATCAATTAGTTCACAGGAGGCCATGCCCTGTACAAAGACCTAATCCAACCATTTTGGGAAGCCTTAGCTTCATCCCCATTTGTGATCTTTGTCCAGTTTCACAAGTTCTTCCTCGAGTTTTCATACATTTTTGAGCCTACCAAAGAAAAACCTCAAACCACACCAAGAACCCAAGATAAGATAATATAATTCCTGTGTGAAGCTTTCTTGCTCAGTTCTTTCAGGCTAACTATACTGAGAGAGACCAATCTACTTTTCACATAATTCCAGCAGACTTTATGGCAATTGACTGCTATTATATTCTTGTGTGAGCTTCCTCTAAACTCGGCACTCTAGTCTTGTCCAATAAATCATTCCTCGTTTCAGGTGGTTTGAGGTCATATCCTCAAAATTGGCCTCAATCTATTCTGTCATTTTTACCCAGAAATCCTCACCAGAACTGCCTTACTCAAGTTTTTGACTCTCACAGACAAGATATTCAAGACTCATTTTGAGCTATTCCAAGTCTATGGAAGCTGTATATGAATAATTTCCTGACAGGTCATCATTTTGCAGAGCCTCCCATCGGATAAAAACCAACCCATTCATTCCAATTCCAAAGAAGCTTTCTGGCAATTTAGGGAGCAGAGGGCCCACATTTTCTTCCCTACCAAGTGCCCAATATCTCACTGCATTTTACTTTTGCTGTCTGAAAACTCATTCTTAAGAAGAGATTTGGGCCTCCAGCGAAGCAGAAAGATGCATTGCTTGACATGTCTGTTGACCCAAAAACTGGAAGAAGGTGCCTGCATATCTTGCAGATTTTCCAGATTTAGCTGTAGGTTCTCTGTACAAGTCTGTTTCACCTCACCTACTTTGTCTTCCCTATAAAACCGAGGACTTTAGGAACAACATATCAAAATCTATAAGATATATTTGTATCTCTCATCCTAAATGCCACCTTATTTTTGTCTCCCTTTTTAGACTGTAAGTCAGATGGCAGATCTCAGAGATGCCCCAGCACATTTCCAGCACTTCCCCTAAATATCCCTGTGTTTCTGGCACAGCAGTACAGGGCTGCTGGCAGTAACCCTGAAATACAGCCGTTGCTATCTTAGATGCTTAGAATACTTTGAGAAAGAATCTCCTGTCCCTTTCCAAGCTCCATCTCTCCCCAGGAATGATTGATTGAGATCCTAACTCCTTGGTTTCAGTGCTGGTCTAATCTTTTGAAAGAATACAGTATCTGCCTTGTCCTCCTTAGCACTACTAACTAGATGGACAATAGTTTCTACATTTACCTCAATGGTATGAAATGTTTCAACCATCACAGGTAGGGCTAATTATTCCTGCACAGCTTATTGTACATCACGTATCAGATCTTTCCTGATAGGTTGCAGACATAGAGCAATTCCTACGTACAATTACAGAACGTTGGATGGAAATATTTCTTAAATCTAAGAAACCCCATCAAATTGAGAAAAAGGAAAGCATAAACCATAAGGTTTCTGAATCAAAATAAATAGGAAATTTTGATTGGTAGAAAGAGGAATAACACTGAGTTGGTATGAAAAAAAGTCAGTAACTCTGACAATCCTCCGCCAGCACAGAGGAAACAAAAAGTAATTCATTTCACAGTGCTTTTTCCCACTCACACTTTCCTGTATCTTCCTCTTCTCACCTCAGCCCTCAAATCAATCTCTTGCCTTTCAGCACTCTACACACACACACATACACTATACATTCCTTCAGGGCAGTGCACAATTCCCTCACCTGTTTTGACAAGAAATGCACATTGAGTCACATGCCAGAGGCCATGGTTACACAAAAGTCACAGGTCAATAAAGATCACTTACGTTTCCTATGAGCTTTTTCATCCTCTTTTTTTTCCCTCTGGGATCCAGGGCCTCAGAAAGGAAAGAAAGAAATGTCAAGGGCCCCTTTGCCAAATGCTTTAAAAAAAATCCCCCAAACCCACCACTGGATGCTCCCCCCTCAACCTCTGGTTACCTTGCCTTGAGGAAAGTGACCTTTCTCTCTTGGCCTCCTTCACCTAGAAGGAGTTCTTCATCCCTTCAAGAAGTTGGTCACTGACTTATCTCTCTCCCTTGGTAATGTACAAGAAAGAAGAAGAGGTTAGGCAGTATTCTTTTTAAACTGTCTTTTACAAGGAAGCCAATAAAATGATCTACATTGTATCACAGTTCAACATATCTGACATCTGTTCTGTAATAAAATTCACTTCATACATATGCTCCTTCAATCTCATACATATGCTCCCCACAAGCATCCCCCAGCTGCTCTTCTGAGACATTTTGTAACATATCTGTAGCATAATGCTACAAGTATTTAAGTAGGTATTCTATCTTTTCTCTGTAATATAGTAACTACTTAAAGCAATTCCACTTGCTAAAGGCAGTACTGCAAACTACTCTAGGGCTGCTTGGATATCATCATAAGTTGCTCATTTTCTCCAGGACTGAATCTCAGGGACTGTGTTAATTGTTCTGTTTTAGACTTGGTTCCACAAACCTGGAAGTAATCATGTTCCATTCACAAAAAATCTTGTGATAAATGGAAATGTTTCACAACAAAATGTGTATATGATTCACCAAATCTTTAATAGAACAAAACACTAAAAACAGAAATGGGTCAAAAATTAGGATTTTGCTCAACCTTTAACTGTGAGGGTTATACATTCTGAATACCTGATATCAGTAACCCAAATGATCAGAAAATGCAAGTAGCACAGTATCTAAGCTAATATTCATTGTGTGAATACAAAAGGTTCATCTTCATGATCAC
This sequence comes from Picathartes gymnocephalus, assembly GCA_013390045.1. Taxonomy (NCBI): domain Eukaryota; kingdom Metazoa; phylum Chordata; class Aves; order Passeriformes; family Picathartidae; genus Picathartes; species Picathartes gymnocephalus. The sequence goes on along the minus strand of WEKY01044888.1, from coordinate 43,589 downwards.
ATTGAACTGGATCAGCAATAAATTTCTGAAGCATTCTGTCCAGGTTTTCCAGCTGTGATGTAACTTCCTCTTCAGAAGGCATATCAGAGCACATGACCTTGATTTATTCAAGAAGAAACTGCAACAGAATACTTACTGCAGGGATATCCCCAATGCACTCCAGCTGAAAATGAACATAGAGGTAGCCAGATGTAGAGATACTCAAGTGCATACAGTGTAAAGTCCCATCTATTATATGGTAGTTTTATATCATTTTGGAAGGCATATCAGGAGCCCAACACAAAAATACCAGAAACGTACCTAATTATCACACATAAAAATTTTTGGTGAGTAAAGACAGGTTGGACCAGCACAGGTTGTTTATTTTCCTCACATCAAACTCTCAGTGTGACATAAACCAGCTAAAAGTTGACTTGAACACTTCACAACCCAACACCACATAAAACGTTTAACATGGCTGGTACATAAAAGGATTTTCTGGGAGTTCTACGGTGATGTCTTAGATCGCACTTCCCATCTCCCTGAGAACAGGAATATGTGGTACAATCATGCCATATCTGTTAGCAGGCATCTCTTTGTTAGCTGCCAAGTTTTCAAGGCAATTCGCAAGAATTTAATTTTTCTAGTATTGAAATGGAGACGTGTTTGATACCAAGCAGTTGTCTCAGCCTAGAATAGGAGTCTTCTCCTGTTGGGGGTCTGAACAAGGTGAAGACAGAGAAATCTATGATACTTGCCAATAGCTCTTGACAGGTTCAGTAGTGCTAGCGGGCGACAGCTGCCGGAGGAGACACCGCTGGGAAGCCTGCTTAAGCATTCATCCAGAGAGAAATAATTTCTTCCAGGAGAAAAAAAACACTCTTGTTTTGAGAATGTGCATTTTTTTAACATGTGATCTGATAATGCAACTAAATTTATGGACAATATAGAAGGTTTATACAACAAAGTATACAAAATTAAAGAGGACAGCAACCTCATATACCAACAGTTGGATTGAAACAAATTCCAGCAAGTCAAAACATGTGTCTTGAGCACACTGGTTATTTTTTTCATACTGACCCAGGATAATTTCTTAAGAGGGAAAGACTATTTTTAGCTAAAACATTAGTAAGTAAATTTTGGAATGGTGTCTTGGCTTATGGGTCCTATGATGGTATTGTGTTTGGTAAACTATCTCTTAAATACTGAAATGATTTGTTATCCTATGTCTATTAACTGCATTTCTTATTTCCTCAGATAACTTAAGTTGTGATTATACAGAAGACAGCTTATCTCAGCCATATTACTCACACCAAGGAAAAAAAACCTAAAAATAATAATAATAATAAAAAAGCATTGTACTTCAGGAATCATAGAATCATCAAGATGCAAAGACACCTTTAACACCATCAAGTCCAAGTGTAAACCTAAACCACTAAACCTTATCACCCAGTGCCATATCCAAATCTTTCCAACATCTCTAGGGATGGTAATTCCACAACCTCCCTGGGCAACCTATTCCAATGACTGACAACCCTAACAGTGAAAAAAAAATTCTCCTATCTAATCTGGATTTCCCCTGTCTCAGTCTGGGGCCATTTCCTCTGCTCCTCTCACTGGAGGCACAGCAGAACAGCCCCACCTCACTCTGACCTCCTTTCAGGGATTTGTAGAGAGCAATGAGCTTCCCCCCAAGCTTTCTCTCCTCAAGACTGAGCAAAACCAACTTTCTCAGCCCTTCCTCATCAGACAAGATTTGTACACCTTTCATGAGCCCTGTTGCCCTTGGCTGGGCACGCTCCAGACCTCAATGTCCTTTTTAGAGCAAGGTGCCCAGAACTGGGTACAGGACTGGAGATGCAGCCTCAGCAGTGTCCAGCACAGGGGGACAACCCCTGCCCTGGTCCTGCTGGTCACACCATTGCTGATCCAGGCCAGGATGCCACTGGCCTTCTTGGCCACCTGGGCATACGCTAAGCCAGCTGTCATCCAGCTCCCCCAGGTTCCTTTCTGCTGAACAGCTCCCAAGTCTCTCCTCTCCAAGCCTGTAGCACAGCACGGGGTTGCTGTTACCTAAGTAGAGGACCTGATACTTCATCTTGTGGGAACCACCTGCAGTTGTCCTCAGCAGACTGCTGGAGTCTCCCTGCAGAGACTTTCCAGTCTCAAGCAGATCAACGCTCCATCCAACATGGTGCTGCCTGCAAATTTACCCATGTTCACATCATCAGTAAATATGTTAAACAGGACTGGCCCCAAAATTGAGCTGCTAGCAATCAGCTGCCAACTGGATTTAGTTCCATTCACATCCACTCTCTGGGCCCAGCCATCCAGGCAGTGTTTCATTCATCAAAGACTTCACCCATCCAAGCTGAGAGCAGACAGTTTTTCTAGGAGGAAACGTTCAAGTCAAATTTTCTCTTAATTAGTAGTCTTTGTTAAGACCAAGTTCATTGAAGAAGAACATCCAAAACTGCATCACATCCAGCTCTGCAAACCAGTGTCCTGGATTTCACTCTCAGATGCAGCATAAGATAAGAACTTGAGTGTGTTCGAAAAATTTACAGGGTCAAAAAGTTATGGAAAGTATTAATGCAGTTTACTTCCAGTAGCCTTGCAGTTTGATTAAATAAAGTTTTAATATTCACCCATTTGAGATATTTATTTACTTATTTTGAAAAGAAAGGAAAGAAAAATAGAAAATAAAAGGTCTTGAGACAGTGAAGATGTTTTCTTCAGGGCTGCAGGAAGAGGCAGTTAAAAGCTAGGCTCTGTCTTCCAGAACCTAGGCAACTCTGCCTATTACTGTTAAATATACTCCCTGTTGTGCTACCATAAATCCAGAGTAACTCAATTGATTGCAGTTGTAAGCTAATGCAAGTGAGGTCAGATGTGTGACCAATAGGTCTCTAAACTATCCTTTACTTGAAAGGTAAGAAAATAATTCCTTAAATTGTTCCCATTCGGTTCTGGATCAATTGAACAAAGCCACTTAGTATTGTTTGTGCATTTTTGACCAGGCAAAAGAAAACTGAAATAAGGTAATATGTTTGGAGGTTGTTATTCCTAAAAACCCTTAAAATAATAATTTTTGTAGGCACCATTGGTGGTAACCTCTATACAATAAAAATCTCTAGAGTAGCTCTTCATACAAAGTCAGTTTTGATTTATAGCACCATAATAGTTACACCTTGTTAGAAGGACTTTTATAAGGAAAATAATCCATTTTCAATGCCTCCCTACATTAGCCCATAAGTCACAATACCTCACAAATTTATGATTAGTCTTTTTCAAACGATGTGTGGAAAGTGGTCAGAGAGAGGTGCAAGTGACACTGCCTATTAAGACAATTCTATTTTCATTATTTAAGAACTGCCATTGATGCACTAGAATATTGAATATAATTGTTAAATTTACATATTTAATTATATAAGCACTAGTTGCTAAGTCTGTAATTCACATAGCTTAACCTTTAATAGAAATATTTAATCCAAATATATGCTTTACCAGGATCCAGATATAGAACTGAACTACTGAGGTCAAATTGATCAATCTAATTGCTCCCTGAGAGGTACACCTGAGAAGTTGTCTTTACTAACCATTCTTAACTTTGTCTTCAAGGGTTTTTGATTTAAGACCAATTGGAATAGACAAAAGTGTGTTTAAGAACCCAAAGGGTTGTACATTGTTTTAAATGAGAAATGTGTCAAACACTTGCAATCCCTTGATCCTATCATTTTATATTTCATAAGGAAGGGATCCCTTTTGAGAAGGATTTATGTGTCCCAGCATATTTGGAAATGTTCCTTGACAGAACAAATTCTTTGAGGACATAAATCAAAACTACAGCTGCTCCCCTAAAAGCTGTCAGTGATAATAGCATCAGAAATTGGATTAAATAAGTCCTGTCAAGAGAGAGTATGTCCATTTCCACATTCAAAACACATACAAATTGTCAGAGAAACCTTTATTCCAAGAGTGGGAAAGAAACAACGAGGAAGAATAGCAATAATTTTCAGCATATAGAAGCCCAGCTGTGGAGCTTTCTAAAAGCAGAACTCCTCTTGCTTTGTGTAAACCCTGACTGAGCTTCTTTGAATAACATAAGCATAAAACCCTAACATATTCTAGAGTGATATGAATAAAACCTAACTATGATTTCATCCAAGAATGGATAGGACAAATACAATCATTTGCTCCAAAACCTGTAATCTGTGATATTGCAAAGGAGAAAGCATTTGACACAAAAGTGATAAATATGTAACTTGGGATTTCCAGGTGACAATTTGGTTTGGCTCCCTCCTACTGTACTGGTTTTTTTCGCTTTTCAGGAAAGGGTTGCACAAATCCAGCAGTGATTTGTACTTATTTACTTTGAAACCTAAACAGACAATGTTATATTAAGACTAATTTTATTCTCTTTAATTTCACAGTAGAGCTCACTGCTACTTCAGTTGCATTGTGAATCAGCTTTACAGATATTTCTCAGTGCTGTTGAAAACTGCAACAACACTCTCATGGCTGACACACATGTGGCCATTACCCATCAGTTTTATCTTTCTTCTTATCTTGAGTCATCCTATTTACACAGGAAGCAAAAATTTTCTGGAAAAATTGTGCTCTGATTTACAGCAACGTGAGACCGGCTTATTTGTATGATGTATTGCCACATTTCCTTATATTTCTAGTTAATTTGTCAAAGTATTATGGGCATAATATTAACAAGATTAGTAGTATAATATATTTAAATCACCAAAATCCGAACATCAACCATAGCTAAGGAATCCCCGTCCTGTGGTCTGCATTCTGGCTTGGGCCCGCGTCAAATAGGTTTAGAGGGGCTGCTTGGCTCTCTGCTCAGCCAGCTCCCCAGGCAGGGCTGGACAGGCTGCCCCGGGAGCAGATCCCGCTGCACTGCGAGGACGGGCCTCCACACACCGCGCTGCTGCCGCTGCTGCTGCTGCTGCTTTAGGGAGCGCCACCGCGGAACAGCAGCTAAGCCCTTTGGTCCCCTCTCACTTAGCAAAACACCCATGCCCATCTCATGCACCAAAGTGGCAGCTGCAGTCCCTTCTCCCATCCTCTCCTCTCCTCTCTCAGAAGAGAGCTGTTTACACCTGGGAAGTATTCTTGCCTAGGGCTGATTGCCTCTGCACCAAAAATCATTTTGCCTGTGTTAAGGAACCTGCTCTGCTCTTCCAAGATAGAAGAAACAAGCATCAAACATACACTTGCGAAAAGTGGTTTTGATCTGTATAATATTTATAGCACAAACAACTTAAGTTTTGGGATTTAAAAAAAATAAAAAAGAGAGAGAATTTTACACGTTTGTTTATTATTTATAAAAATATATGAAGTCAGGAGGACGAAATACACTGTTATCCTTAGCTATGATGTATGCTTAAGGCTCAGAATCAGCCTGTTGATAAAACAGTTATTTCTGAACACTTAGACTATCCAAATTCTACCTGTATCTTCAGGGTCACAAACCAAATGCACATTTGTTACACAAATAGAGATTCATTATTCTGACTGAAACAAACAGGATTACTTGTTTACCAACTCAAAAGGAATCTGTTTTTTTTATTCACCAATATATCGCATTGCTGGGCAAAGAATTATCTTTCCATTGTTTATATGCCTCACTATTTAAGAACATTATTATTGTAGAATAATCATCTTGCTTTAATTACCAAGAGGAGTGCCACATAATTTTATTAATTTTAGGATTTATGCCAAGCTGGAAACAGGACGTAAAACATAGACTCAGTCAGTAGCTGACAGTAGCTTTGTTAACACTTCTACAAAATTTTTATTGGGGGAAGAAACACTACCCGCCCACCTACAAAAAAAAAAAAAAAAAGAAAACCCACTAAAAACCCAAAGAACCACCAAGAAAAAGAAAACAAAACACCAACCCAAAACTAGAGGCAGAAAATGAATATGTTTTTAAGTAACTCAAGCACTCTCAGCGAACAAAGTGAACACATTCTTGTACAGTACATAGCTGAGGCCCACAAGCGCATATACATCCTTCCTTGCTTACTAAGGAGACCAAGTGCATCCCCGGATTAGCGGCAGGGATGGCGTGCATTGCCCAGGGCTGGAGCAGGAGCACAGCCAGCCCGCACGCAGCGGCGCAGCCAATCTCCTCCAGCTTCAGAGCCCAGAAGGAGCGCACCAGCTCCAGCAGCCCTCAGGAAACAGCCGTGATTAAGTTAATGCTGATTGCCAGCACCTCCCAAAGCAGTTCAGCAAACACACTTATTTTGCTAATCCTTCAACTTATCTTTTTCAGGCGGTGGTTTCTTTATCCAGGGAAGGGGGGTCTCGCTCTGCACCTGGCTCAGCCCAGGATGCCGCCTGCTCCCCTGGTGCATCTCCCCCAGCTGCTGCCCTGTCCTGTTTGGTACATTTATATCACCAGTTACAGCATCAACAGTGACCAAAAGCAAACTCTAAACAATAGGGACCACGGTTAACATGCATATTTATTCAACCTCTAAGCAAGTGTGTGTCTGTTACTATTGCTTGTAAAAATAATAAATACTACCACCTATAAGCAGAAATCAACGTATTATCTCAAATGACAGCATCCTGTTATGTCCATTTAAATATATAAAAGTTAAAGGGCATAAAGACTTGGAACCTTGAAAAAAACCCTATTTTTTTCCATACTGTTCTTTCTTTTACAAGTTGTTTTATCTAAGTCTTCTAATGGTCTTAAACCATGTTTAGAATGGCCTGTAAAATTAGAATTGATAGCTTGCCCTCTTTCATGAGATATTGTAGACCTGCACCAGTCAGTGGCTTACTAAATCCTAGAAGCTCCATTTCTGCAGGCTGACTCTGAGGAATTGATGTAAATGTATCTATCTTCAAAAAGAAAAGCATTAAAAAAGTAATATTTTTTGATCCCTATTTAGAGTCACTGTCTAACATTGTCTTCTCCTGTTGTGTTATATACACACAGAAAGGATATTTTAGGACAAACACCAAACAGTTAATTGGGTTTTTTTTGATATTTGTTGAACACAAACTCTATCAGCCTCAAGAAGTCCACTGAGAAAGCCTGGACTATCTCAAGTATAAAACCATTTAAATGAGTTTGGTGCTAGATAATGCAGGCTCTTGTTTTATACCCTCCCCAAACTTCTAGTTCTCTTTTAAAATTCAGAACAAATTTTTAAATTGGAAGAAGCAAGATTTTTTTCTAGATGAAGAAATTATCCTTTAAAAATGAAAAATAGTGGTGTTGTAAAGTCAAATCTCATAATAACCTTCAAAACAGTCTTATACCTCTTTTTCCAGAGCCAACTAATACATACTTTTCGCTAAACTTGAGACTTGATTATAGTTAAAATTTGAAAATGTTAAGAGAAATCTTTACCTTACACTCAGAAAATTAAGGATTTAAAAGCATTTTTGTTTAATAACATTAGGAAATTTCTCACTTTCACTGATAGCTAAAACTGAAGTTTATTTCTTAGACTGTATTTTCCTCAGCTATTGCTTGTGCTCATTAGTCTGATATTTTATAGTTTCTTATGATTGCTGACTGCTGGCATTTTTATATGTAATATATTAACAAAGGCAAAAGAAGTGAAACATTTTTTTCTGATTAAACAAAAGTAACATATGATCTTTGCAAAGAGATAGAGGATTTGGAATTGATAATTCAAAGCATCCTAATTTTGATGGTGTAAAATAAGATCACCTTCATACCTCTGATTCAGTCCCTGAAAATATCTTATTCCAACAAATCTGTTTAGTAGTAATCAAGCAAACCAAAGGTATAATGAAGAAAGCTGAACAAATAATTCACACTGAATAATTTACTCAACCTTTGTTTCAAGTTCTGGAGGGTAAATGAACAGGTTCCTTGAATTTTATTTATTCAAAAATAATGCATATTATTTTTATCTGTAAATACTTACTGGGCTTTTGATCTATCTGATTTAAACAAGATAAGTAAAGGAGCTGAAGTACAGTTCATTTCAAAATTTTTCTGATTCTCCAATAAATCAAGAAAACAGTAAAATACCTGAATTTAAAAAAAAAAAAAATCCAGGATATTCATTATTTTTTTCTTATCAAATAAGGTGCATTGGAAAAAAAAGTATTGTATCCTCTTCAAATATGCCCTAGTCAAGAACATAATCCTTGAAGAAACAGAAAACAATGAGATACGCTGGTGCAAGGTTTTGATTTGGTAGTCCCTGGTGGCATCTTACATTTGCAGGTATCTGCTTTCTGCAAAAAGTGTAATTATGTTTTCCCTTTATTTATTTAGAAAAAAATGGGATAGAATATTTCAGTTGGAAGGGACCTAATCCAAGTATATTTGAATATATTTGTGCCAGTGTGCTGTGAGGTGAAACAGGGAGCACAGTCATCCTCTCCTGTACAAAACCAGTGAGTATTCCAGCTCTTTAAAGTAAACACATAATTTTATTAATTTCACTGGTAAGAAGTTTTAATGAGCAGGTTTGTTGTGATGCAGTTGTGTATTGTGTAATGCCCAGTTTCTGATTTAACTGTGCAGCATCTCTAATATGACAGAGTTTTTAAAAAAGTCTTATAACCAAATTTAGGAATGTCTTTACAGATGACATCCATCTCTTTTCTTTGATGTGATTAAATTTAACTTAGGTTTTCTTTCATTTAGGTACATCTAGACAGTTGCCAATAGCATTGCTTCACCTTGCATGAATATCTACAAGCTACCTTCAACACATTGGAGCAAAAAGGCTTGCCCGTATTCCCAGCTTCATTTGGAACCTCTACTCAGCCCTCTGCCTTGATCAACGATAATAGTGCTGTTGGTAAATAGCCTAAAGATAGATCAAGTTATACAAGTGACTTCTACTCACTCATTTATCTGTTGCATAGACTTGACTTTCCTGCACCAAGAGGTACAAAACTGAGTATTATAACATTTAAATATTGTTCTAAAATAGTAATTATTGAACCTCATTACCTCTTTTTCCTACAGAGAATTTTATGGGTTGTTTAACTCAAGGGAGAGGCAAGATCGTATTAAAATTGATGGATCTTTTCTATACGTGTCAAACTGATATCCTGTGACAAGACACTGAGCTACAAATCAACATTTAACGTTCATTGTCTGAAATTCTACCGATAAGGACCAAGTTTGCTTATGGTTAAAGGCAAACCCCCTCTTTTCCACTCCCAATTCTACTTAAATTATGTAGAAATGTGTTTCCTAGAAAAATATGCAATGAAAATTCCAGCAAATCAGCACCAGAATGCACACTTAAACACAAGAAAGTAGAGAATGTTTTCAAACTATAATGTCACCTTTCCCTAGTGATAAAAAAATGGATGCTGGAATTCAGCTGTGCAAATTACCGAGTTCTAGTCAATAAAGAACTCCAAAATAAAAGGCTTGTGTTGTCCCCACGAAGGCTTTAGAATCCTAATGAGATGCTCCAAATAATACAGAAATAAAATCTACCAACAACCTGGAGTAGAAATCAGGCCAACAAAACTTTATAGTCACATTGGTTTGCATTTAGATTATTGTCTTAACAATACTTTTCCCCTTGGAAATAGCATCGTTTTGTTATTTAAGCAAAACACATAACAAAAATTAAATAGTAAAAAATAATCCATACAGAACATTTTACTTATTAGGGCTTTATATAGTAACCTTTTCTTTTTCCTTTTTTTCTTCTATAAGTTTTTTTTTTAAATTGCATATATTTTATTTGGCTTAACACTACTAGACTCATTATTCAAGCAAAAAAGAAGATTAATTCCCAAAACTCTGTTTTAAATTTCTCTTTGGAGGTTTGATTGAATTCTATTCTGAAAATTCACCTTATGATATTTTATTTTAGCGGTATTATTCAACCTCAGAATAATTCCTGTAGAAGTTTCAGCTTGGGGTCTCTGTAGGGAGACTAGTCTTATTTAAAAGTACAGGAGTAATAATTGTGTAATCTGGGACCCATTTCCTGTTCTGTTGCAGATTTTCTGGGCAATCGCTTATGTACTTTCAGGCCCGATCTGATGAAATGAGCTATGGAACACTTCCTGCGGGACTCAATCAGCATATCATTATCCTGCACACAGAAAATGGGCAAAATAAACACTACCTCTCAGATAAAATGTAAACATTCATTAAATGTTTTAAATTGCTGCAAGATTCTTAACATATAAAATATTATAGGGGTAATTTTAATATTTAATGTTCTATACAGTTTGGGGTTTTTTTTTCCTCTTTCCCAATCACTTTACGTAAGAAGTCTCTTCAGCTATTCATAAAGGGATTGCAAATCCACATGGCAAAACACGTAGTTGAATTTGTCATAAAAGTTGAAAACACTGTGGATGCTGCCTTCTCTATAATCCTGTTCTCTAATGCAAGAGAAACACATAAACCTTTTTAAGCCTTCAGGGACTGTATATTCCTTGTCCTTGCTAAAGAAGCAAGAAGTTGAAGAATTATTGCTCATGGAATGTTTTCTAAGCAAAGTTTTGTTTCACTTTTTGGCTTTGGTTTTTGGTGTTAGTTTTTCTTTTATTAATAATTCAGAGAAAATTATTTCCATTTTATAAAAATAGAAATAATTCTATTTTTTACTAAAATATATTTTCCTCATTCTATATGTTTATCATGTGTTCTCTGAAGAAGCACAATTGCTTTCACTAAAGTCATCAGGGGCCTAATAGAGCTATCTTTCCCTCAGGAATGTTGTTCTCTTTTACTTTTCTACTAAGGTGCATCATAACCTTTCCTTGGATAAATACCAACAGTGAAGCATAGGAAACCGTATACAAAAACTACAGATTTCTTCTTCTTTCATGTTCAATTTTTAAAGCTCTACTAGTCAGAAACGGAGTTGATGATCACAAAATCTATGAGATAAACCATCTACCATCAAAAAATTAGACACAGAAAGGTATTGTAATGAGATTTTAAATTTTTTTAATCTTCAAACTACAAAGGCGCTTTAAAATCGGTGAAAGTATTATGACAAACTTTCTCAGTTCTTTATATTTTTTTTTGTTGTTGTTCATATATGTTCAGTGCCAATTTGTTCAATTCTGCATGCTTTTGAAAATATTCTCACTGACCTAACTTTGGGTTGGGAGGAAAGGCAGTAACTGTGGAGCCAGGCACCCCTAACAATACATATATTTTTGCTTTAATTTTAAATAAAACTGACAGGTCTCCAGGCAAAGCAGTTCAAGGCTGATTTCTGCAATACAGTACTGTAACTCCTCAACAAGGGTTCCTAAGGCTTACAGTAAATTTGTGCATCCATGGAAAGTCTGGTCAGAATAAAATATTGCTTTAAGCTACGTAACACCAAAAAATGTTTCCTGAAATTTCGTCACTGAAATGTGCTCCATGGAAGAATACTTGAAAAATAGCACAGTGCTTTGCCAAATTTCCCCTAGATGAACAATTGAGGTGTGGGCCACAGTGGTCATGCTGTGTATGGGGAAAGACCATAACAGCAAAATAATCGAAAATTAGTTCTCTGAGAGAACCACCCTCTGCTCTGATGTGCCACTTTCAAGGCAGTGTAACTGCGGGGCAATCGAAGGACCCACGTAAAATGGATAGTGTGGAAAACATGGTGTTTTCAAAGACCTTGGCAACTGGATGTCAACTGCGGTCTCATCATGGCCTGGACCTGCAGCCATCAAAGCCAGTTCAGACGCGTTTGCAGCTCCCAGCAGTGATGGGAACTGAAAACAGTCTGACCCTGGACCTAAGAGCTGCTTTTGTTATCTGGCACTATTCACCATGGACATGGTAATGAGGCAAAAGAATAAAGCTTCCCACTGCAAGCAAAACATTTGGGGTGCTTGTGTAATCAATGGCTCAACGGCATCCTTTAAAAGGGCCAGAGCCCTCTGAGAACACTCAGATGTGCTGTGATATTATCGTGCTTCAGAAGTTAAAGCGGCGTTTTTTATTTTCTCTGTGGAGCACAAGGAGAGGCATTTGCAGAAGTTCACCAACAATTGTGTGTGTGTTGCTTTCTCCATTATAAACACTTGTTTTTATCATTTTGTTTTCAGCTAGCAGAGGCAAGCCCAGCTGGGAGATAGGCAGGGAGTCAAAGAGAGGAAAAGGCATCCCTGGAGGGTTAGTGATGTTCAAGCAGATGGGGGAGGAGGGAAGAGAGAGTGGGAGCAGATGGGAGGGGGGAAGAGACCAGAAGCAGAACAGATGTGGGGGTGGGAGGGGGCTAATTTTGGTTAAAGACAAAGGAGGACAAATATGAATTAAATTTGTATTTACATTAACAATCTTCTTTTTCCTGTAAGCAGACATTTTGTGTCTTACACTAGAGGAAAGTTTGAACAGTCTGCGAAACATAAAAGACAGACCAAACATCAGTGTCACTTGAGCAAGTACTAGAAAGTGAAGGGGGTCTGTAAGAGTTTCTCAGCCATGAGGTTTTGTCTCTAAAAAGCTGGAAACTGAAGGTTCCCACCTGTACTGTATTCCACTGCAAAAAGCACACATTTGGAAATACATGCAGCAGCAAAAAAATAAAGAGGACACTTATCTATGTGGATGAAGAACAGGTCTTTGAATTTCCTGAATTAAAGAGGAATAATAATAAAATTTGAGCTATTGAGCCATGAGTGAATTACGTGTGGGTCTACCCTAAATAAATAATGTAAAGGTATAACCTATGTTTCCGTGCAGAACATTTTCATTTCCTGTGAAGTCATTCTATATTCTGCCCAGTTCTATATTTTGAAGTTGAATTTTGTTGTTGTGCTTCCTGGCAAGGTGTGTAGGTTGTGAGCGAAGGCTGACTGGGAATGCTGCAGCTGAAAGTTAATTAACGTGTTGGCAAGCTGTCAGCCAGACTTTTGTCTGTTTGCTTTCCGTATAGAAAGGAATGAGAGTGGATTCCAGAGGTGTCTGAGTACAATTAAGCATCTCAGTCTCTGAAATAAATCTTTTATATTACTGCATGATTTTAGGAATCAGCCAGAATGTATCCATTGATGGTAATTTCTGCTGATATCCTTAAATGTAAATATATGTAAGCAGGTAGAGAAGATGTAGTCTATTGCATCTGTTTGGTAGAGCACGAAGGGCCAGATTCAGTGTTTCATTTAAACACAGAATATAATTTTGTGTAATCCAAAAGCCTGCTCCAGGTTTGTAGAGGAATACTGGGAATCAGTTCCTGGCCCAGATTAATTGGGCCTAATTTAGTTGCTGATTATACAGCAGACAAGTCTACTTGAAGTGTTAAAAAATGATTCTCCAATTCCATGTTGAAAAACTGCTAGAAATCTTGGAATATGAAACAATGTGCACCCAGTAATATATCTTCACCCACAGTAATTGCTAAGCATGTGATAGCTAGATTTCACAGCCCAGAATTAAAGTGAGAGGCCTGCAGTAGGTGCAGAAGGAAAAAAGGAAAGCTAAAAGGGAAGTAGAGAATGGCAGCCTTGATTCAGACTGGATGCCACTCCTATGGGGACCCTGTCTATAAAAGAGTTTCGCCTGACCAGGGAACAAAGAACAATTTCTCAATTTGCAGAAAAGGAAGTGCATCAGCTCCAGAAATCAAAAAAAATATTTCTGTCTTTCCTGGTCTCTAGGACAGTATATTCACCTTGGGCATGCAGTGATGCTTCAGGTGTGCCACAAGAGTGCACATATAACCCCCCCCGGAACAGGAAATGACTGAAAAGCAAAGATTGTGCTGCAGCCAACAAGCTAGGCCTAGTGCTGTTTGTCTTGCAACCAAGATCCCCAAAAATCTGATGTTTCCATCCACAAGTGAGGCTCTAGAAACTCCCCTTCCTACCACTGCCCCCAGAGGAGGTGGGGAGTTACAGACAGCAGGTTGAGTATCTCTGAGAAGAATTAGACTGTCCTAAACTAGATTTATGGCTCCCTGAAAGAACAAGCACAGAGGATATAGGCAAGAAAAATCTGCTGTAGACTGGAATATTATCTAGGGACACCATAGAATACATTTCCCAACAAACCTGACCATCTGTTAAACAGATTTCCAAAGCCTGGGTCCCTGGTGCTGCAGGGCAGACAATATACAGGACTCCAAAATAGGACCTTCCAACTCCTCAAAATGACCACCAGTATTTAAATTTTTTTTTCACCTTTTTAATATTATAAATTTATTTTCTATAATAAAGTTGCCAAACTTTATGGAACCTCACAACAAAGAAAGTCAGAGAAACATCTAGGCACAAAGAACTTGTGTTCTCTTGGGTGTAGTTGTCCTCTCTTACTGTTTGCTTAGCTGGTTTGTGACTTAGCACAGAGACTGAGCTGAGTGCTGGTCGCTTTCTGAATCCCATTTCTGCTTTGTTTTGAAGTTCAGTGTGAAAATACTGCCTCAGAACCTTCTTAGGTTGTCACTAGCTTTTACCTGAAGAAGGAAGGCTCCCTTGTGTCCTCATCAGTATACACATGTGTGAAGTTCAGAGTATTAGTTTATATATTTTTAGAAAGGATGTAAACTATTTGGAATAGAAATTGATCCCAAGAGTTCATATATAACCCACAAGGATTCATATTAATCCCTAACCCACTAATCCTGCAGTTTTGATGGCTTAAAAGCCTACTACTTTAGAGCTCTTTGTGTCTGTATCCCCAGCTGCTCCTTAACTGGTTCTCTTCTATATTTATGCGTACTCCAGACCATGTGTTGGTATACAATGTCATTATCACAAATTGATTTAGATCTGTCTGGCTCCAACTCTCGGAATCCATCAGCATAAAGCAAAGCATTTATTTCCTGTTCATCACATGATAGTGCTGAAGCAGTCATGATTTCCAAGCTACAAAACACATCAGCACATAAATTAGTAAGTGCAATTTATGAGAACAGATTCATAACAAGTGTATTTCCAGCAGCATTGTATTAAAGAGGAATGTTTAAGTCAGGGCAGCTTGTCCCTCCAGATTGTCAGTCATTTTCAATCACAATAGGAAGAATCTAAAGCAATTTAAGTAAATATAGGCATTTCTTTGTTTGAGCCTTTTCTTTTAAACAAATGTTGCCAAGGTAGAAATTATGCCAACGGAGAACTGATTAGGCTCTGCCAATTTGCCTCAGCTGACCCCCAACCATAAGCTTCTAAGAGCACTGAAATAAAGAGAGACTATTGTTAATGTTGCTGAGCTGTCCAGAGGGTCCTAAAGAGACCTCTGTTTTCTTTTATAAACACCAGGAAGATCTAATCCAAGTGCCAAAGGAGAGGCAGGTTATCTTCATTACGGGGATGAAGGAGTGAGCACATAACAGCCTGTAGGATTAATACTGCTCAAAATAAAAGTTACAGGGTACTTTTTGACATAAGCACCCTGTTAAAATGTGTTTCACCTCAAGTTTAAAGCCCATTAATCTTGTTAAGAGCCAGAAATCTACAGTCTGTGTCACTTAGTTGGCATGAAGCACAAACTGCTCAGCAAAGCTGCTGATCTGCAATAAGCTTGTGAATGAGATATGGACAGCCTTAGCAGCTTGCTGCTTTTGGTAGCTGCCATTACCAACTGCTTTCCCCCTTTTTTTCTCTCTCAGTTATTGATTTGGCAGTCGTATTTTTTCTCTAGTCACCTGCAGAGGTAGAGGTGCCATATGAAGTAGAACAGCAAAGGTTAAAGACAGTATGTTTGCCCTTTAGGAGAGATATCTTCATTAGAGATTTCTCTGATCTTATCCTTGGCTGTGCACCCCAGTTTGCTAACATCTAGAAGATACAGCCTGAGATTCCTTGTGGGTAGCTCTGCAGCCTTGGCAAGGATTCCTGACACTCCGGGACTCAGCTCTTAAATATTTCGAGCATCATGGCCTGGACACCTCATGTGCAAAAATAAGGAGGATCAGAAAGCATCCAATCATGATCCCTCTTGGGGATCTACTGTCCACTTCACCTACAAGGCTAATTTTTACCCTTTCCAAACTCCCTGTAATATGTCAGTGGTCTCTTTTTTCCTGAAGACATCTCCTAACACCCTCACCCACAGCCTCAAGACCTGCCAGCAAAAACGACAGATGGCAGATGGCAATCTGACCAGGGTCTTGCCTAAAATCCAGAACATTCAGCAGCTCATTGGACCTAGATTCAAATAAGAACTCCAGTGACTTGCCAGGAAGGGCTAAAAAGGACCAAATACCAACCTGTGCAGGACTGACTATTGAATAACCCCTCTAAACAGGAGCACTTCTTCCAGAGATCCCGGCGCTTGACAAGGGCAAGACTGAGCATCCAGTGCCCTCCCCTTTCCACTCCCTACTTCACCCCATTTCTCCTTCAAGCACTTCTCTGCTCTGGGTTTTCCAGGGAGATCAGCTATATTTTGAGAAAGATACCGAGAACAGCATGCTCAGAAAAATGATATTTTTATTATATTACTTCTGCACACAAAACCATTTATATGGCAGATAGCTTACTATGCCTAGGAAATGCTGCAGCAGTGGCAGTTTTCCCATGTTCTCCTGTGAGTCCATTCCTGCCAGAACCTGTTTGCAGGTTGCTGTGGGCGGCAGGAGCTGCGCGGCGCTCGGCTCTGCAGAATGAAACGCCTCGGAGTGCGACCTCCCAGCTGCCCTCAGAGAAACCAGCAAAACAATTCGGGTCAAGACAAATCAGAAAAGAGAATCAAGGGAGAAGGAAATAGAAACAGAAAACAGTCATTGATACTAGAGCTCTCACAATAAAATTTGTAATAGCTTGGCCCAGGTAACCAGACAGACTGTTCTAACAACTTATTTTCCCTTCACCAGCATGTTTACATGGATGATGCAAGAAAAGAAAGGACTGTGAGTAGATGATAAGAGATCAATTTCTTTCCTAGTGCTGGTGAAGCGTCTGAATTTTATGAACAGAGTGGGTTCATCTTGGGGGTGATATTTCCCCCATTTTAATACCAAGAGCCTTATTTTTCATATTTAGCTCAGTCCTGTCATTTAGTGTATGTGGATACAAGAATTTTACCAGGATAGATTTTGAAACTTGAATATTTGGATGGAAAAATATATTCAAATCATAGATTAAGCAGGAATATTTTTGATCATTTGCTTAAGAGAAATACATCTACATATTCAAATGAATTGATTCATTGAAGTAGCATGTGTTGAGACATTACCAAGGAGCTGATTGCTTGCTCAAGTTCATATTTCAGTTTGTGAACACTCACGAATCAATCTTAGAATTTTGTTTTCATTGCTGCTCAGTGCTGTCAATGTTTCAATTCTTCACAAAGTTCTAATTACTGGAAACACTTTTTGATAAATATCCCCAAGGTTCATAGTAAGTGAAAATCAGTATTTGCAAAAGCTAGTGAATGCAATCATCCCATTAAGGCATGACAGAAAAGCAGTGTTTTTCCTGCTTGTTCTTTGCTATCAGTTTGCTTATTGTAATAGCTCTTTTATCTCTGCCTGTATTTTATACTCACTATACTGTGTAGTGTTTTGTGCTCACTGGCATCACATAAATCAATATTTTTTATGTTTGTTCTTGCCTTGATATGTATTTGTAAATCCTATTACCATGCAGACTGGAGAGGAAAACACACATCAGAATTAGTCAAATTAATATTTTATTTACTATGTTTGCTTCTCATAGTGACTGATTTTGTATTTGGTCTTTAGACTTTATTATTGGTTAAATCAGTTGACTTAAAAGCATCCAGGACTCCGAGAGCTCTGTTTGCTGCAAATTAAAATATATATATGCATATATGTTTTCCTAGTATCTGGACAGATCTATTACAGGGAAGATGCTAATGTGACACACTGAAGCATGCACTTCCCCACGTGCACCAGAAAAGTAACACATTTTCAATGAAAATTCATTGTATCTACAGGAAGGCAGAATAATCAAGGTCTCTGCACAGCCTTCTGTAGAGACACACAGGGAGGCAGTGAGGCCTCTTTTCCTTTCCAGAAGACTCAGCTGGATCCTGTACACAGGAACCACAGGATACTGCAGGCTGGAGCCATCCAAATTCTTATTCTAAAGCCTCTCATATGGAACTAGTGGAGAATAAAGAGAATGCAATGAAGATTATAAACATCAAACACCACTCTATTATGGTGACGGAAGGTTACTGATAGGAACTTATCATTATTGAATGAAATTTAGGTCCAAGAAAAGAAAAAAAAAATAAATAAAATGAGTGATTGCTCAAGGTGTTTTCTCATATAAATACTTTGCAGGTGTATACATTCAGTCACCAGAGCTTTAGACTGTGTTTGTAAAAATGAATTAACAGACAGTGCCATGACTTACCCTGGAGACTTCTGCAAGTTGAAAGCTTTAGCCTTGTAATTTATGTTTAATAATTTAACACATTAATAATATTTTAGATTTGGATTATTGAACATAAGAATGGAGATTATTTAAATGAATTTTAAATTTTTATTCACCTTGCAAGAAGACAGAGTGTGTTTTTAATTGCCAACAATAAAATGTAGAAAAATTATCAAAAAAGAAAACAGCTAAGAAAGTGTTTTTACAAAGAATTCATGGCAGAGGGGGGTATTTTCATTTTTTAAGATGATAAAACAACCTTGCCAAAGGAATCAGCTTTAAGGATGTGATGAGTTTTATTTGCAGTTTCCTGCTAATTTATCTGCACTAGCACAAAATAACATACACCGTTGTTCATAGTTTCCACCTCTACAGTCTGAAATTATCTCTTGCGTTTTACATCCCGTGGTTCTGCCCAAAAGCTTAAGTTTCTTGAAGACCAACTGAGCCCAATTTCTAGCTATTTGCAGTGTGGTAAATGTAATCCTGAACCTGATGCTTGCAGTAGAACTTTGAGAAGACTCTGAAATCTTTTTGTATCTATCATTCTTTGGGGTTTTCACCATGCGTTTATTCTTCTGCTGTTGGAGAAGGTATTGGTTTGTATTTTTCTGAATTTTTTTATTATTTATTATTTTCCTTAGGAAGCAATCAAATCAACCTTTGCAGAACAGCTTTTTATTTTTAGTACTGTTTCTCTGAAGGTATTATTTGACTGAGTTTCAACTCACTGACCTACCTTTCTCTAGAATTTAGAGACACTTTAATTTCCACCTTTTGCCTCAAGCTCATACATTTTTATCTTTACTTGGTTTTGGTTTCTATAATTCTTAGAAATTGAGGAACATTTTTCTTCCTAGTCTTCTAAACACTGAAGCATTCCAAAAGAAACCCCAGGACAAACTTCATCCTTTAAAGTTTTGCAGCAGTGTTTACAGCTAATTACTGCTAAACTAAATAGCTCGTGATGCAGTATGCCAGAAATCATGCATATCTTTTGTGGGTATTCAATATGAGCCACATATGTGCAATTTTTATTCAAGTTCCCTTCTGTCTAGCCAAATTATCAGATCATTATGGCTCGCTTGCCTGTTTGGGCTCCCTTCCAATGCATTCCACATTTGTATCCATTTTTCCTCTACTGGTCACTTACTATGCTGGAGGCTATTTTCAGTATTCTTAACTCCTCCTTTAGTTTAACACTTTTTAAACAGGCAAAACTCTACTGCACAAAGCAAGAGAATTATCTCTGCCTCATATACATGGTGGACAGGACAGAAAACAATAAGCTTAAATTATAGCAATAAAGATTTAAATTAGATATTACAGAAAGAAAGCAAAGGCAGAGAACAAAACAAAAAATTATTTTCTACAAAAGGGAGAATTAAGCATTAGGATAGACTGGTTGGGGAGTAGATGAGATCTCTGTCAGAGAGTGTTTTAAAAAACAGGTTAGACAAACATCTGTCAGAAATGTTTTAGGTATAACTGATTCTGCCTTGGGGCAGAGGGAATGGATGCGGTGACCTCTCAAGGTTCCTTCCAGCTCTATTTTCTGTTTATTTCTAATTTTCTTTTTTGTTTTAGCCTGGATTTGGATGGGCTCTTCAATGGGCTTTCTATTTGCAATGGGTGGTCAGATTTCTGTTTATAAAATACAGATGTTGTTAAGAAAGATTCAGTCGAAAGAAGTTGAAGTTAGGACAACTGTGATTAAAAATATAATTTAACTGCAAAACACAGAAAATAGTTTTAGCAAAATCCATAAAAACTAACAAGAAAAAAACAAAGAAAGCAGTACTTGAAATCATTAATTACATAAGGGGCTTCAAACATTGATTAGGCTGTACCACTTGTCCTTGTTGTAAGTGGTATTGACCCTTTAGAAATGAAGTTGATCCAATACTTTCTACTATAATTCCTCTTAGACATTAGGAGATGTCAAGTATTTTCTCTTGTGATATTTGGTTCTTGATAGCTGAGAGCTAAAGTTAATTAATTCTTCCCATACAAGGAAACTATCAAATTCCAAGGAACACAGATGTAAATAGTACATATGTAAAAATCACAGAGTCAAAAAAATATTTTGTGTGCTTAGTTGGAATCAGCTGGAGTCATGTAACGTTTTAATTCCTGAAGCATAATTTCAAAGGACTTAATTTCATTCCCCAAGTACTTCTGTTAGAAAGAGAAAGCCAAGCTTCTACCAGGGGTGATGGGAACCTGTTACACCCTCTGTTTCCCGGCAGAGAGTGTGGTGAATTCTCATCAAAGTCAGACTGAGAGCCTTGTTACAGGGCTGTGCAAAACACTTCTTCAAGCAAAGTATTTGCTGGGGGCTCCTTACCTGTCTAAGGAGGGTTGTTGTTTTACCTCAGAGACCCAGAAGGCATTCCCCACCGCCAGGAACAACAAAATTCAGTTGCAGTTGGATTGGTTAACTTTATTCCATTTTCTTTTAATGTACTGTAAGTACACTTCATTCAATTCAGATATATTTTAAAGATATTTTAAATATAAATTAGGTCATGTGGAAAGCAGTTCGGATGTTTTATAAATATTTATCATTGTAACGTGTCATACTTCGACTTTCAGATTAAAAATTCACAAAGCTCAACATATTTTTCATCTCAATCTATACCTAGTGAGTTGTCAGATTGATTTGTTATTTATTTATAAGGGCTTGTAATTGAGGCGCATTGTCACACGGGTGATTGGTGAGCCAGGCAGTGACGCTGGGATCCTGCAGCGGACAAATGTGCAGGTACCACAGGAAGTGTGCTGCCAGTTCTATCAGCAAGCACAGAGCTCTCATGGACGTAGGTGTGTTTCTGCTGACAGCACAGTGACTCTGCTCCTTCATTTAATACAGTCCCAGGGATGGGAGGAATGTACATTTTCCCTCAACCCTTTCGCTCAGCCCAGGTGTTGGGCTTTCTTCTGTGTGGCTGCTTCAGACAGACAATGAAATATTTTGGGGCTTCACATTCCTTTGAATTTTTACATTGTTCTGAGAGCCCAAAGCAGCACTTACCAGACCCTGAAAGCTGAGTGCTATCAGTCAGTATGAATCCATGAAAAAGGATGAAATAACTGTATGGAATGGTCTGGTTTGTTTTTTTCTTACAGTTTGGGATCTGCTTTCTATTTCTTCTATTCTATCTTCCTTGAAAGGTAGCATAAAGTTTCATTGCCAGACTTTAAGGTACTGGCAGATGCCATTGACTTGAGTTGCACTGAGGTAACAGGTGTGCTTAGTAAATTTTGTATTAAGCATGGTACAGACAATTAGAGTAAAAACAATTTTATCGAGTTTTAAAAGAGACTAGACATCTGCTGTAATCCTGACAATATTTTTGTTTCACATAATTTTCTGTACCTAATAATGACTACACTCTCATATATTCCAGCATGGCCTGAGAGCCAAGGTTCCAGATATTTACTGTTAATTTATAATTTTGTATTTATTGTGGATTTCAGATATATGTATTACAATGTCCTCTGTCCCTCTGTATGCAAGCACTGGGCCCAGTGATTCATGAACTGTTGTTGATTGTTATTAAGGGCAATCCTGGCCATAGGCAAACTGGATCTACATAAAAATTCAAAATTAATAACCCTCAGATACAATGGAGAAAGTTTAAAACAATTATTTAATTGCTTAGGCTGTGGAACAGCATCCTCCTGAGCTTACCTGCATCTTTTTACCACATTATTCAGTATCTGAGTAGCTGGTTGGATCATACTTACTTTTTGACTATTTTTCTACTTCTGAATGAGACACAAATACTCTGCACATCCGTGATGAGGGATCAGACAGTGAGCTAGTTGTGTTTTGAGAGCATCAACCAGTCCCTTTAATTTAAATATTTATAAAAACGTCTATTTTCCTAGGAAATCAACTTTGAAAAATAATTATATTTTTTAATATGATTGTAACCTAAGATTATTATTTTTTTTTAATCAGAGAAACTAGAAAGCAGTTTATTTGAAGAGCTATTAAAAGGTAGATTTATGGTTGTTTTTTCCTCTTCTTTATTCTTTGGACAAGGAAAGTAATATCATTTTCTCCTGAAGGTCAAGAGTCCACGTGTATATTTTTTTGGTTAATATCAGATATATATGTACTTTTTCCTCCATAAGTAGGTTATGTTTCTCTACCACATCTTCCAGATCTGTTCTGATTAACTACAATGGCTATAAGTGAGCATCTAGGTCAGAGTCATAAGAAGAGACATTACCACTGCAGCTGTTGAGAAATTGCTTTGGTGGTCTTTGCTAAATTTCTGCTAACAGGCAAGTGCAGTACACTAGAGATGTAAATACTTCACTTAAATACATCTTTTAGTCTGGATTTATTGTCCACTGTATCTGCTCCTCTTCTGAAATTTTAAAGACTACAGGAAAATGATAGGCCCTTGGTGTGGAAAATTGTGCTGAAGCAGAAAGTAACTCAACACAGCAAATGTTACCAGGCAAACACAGCCCATGGGCTCCTCTTTATAACCCTTCTCCCAGCCCAGGCTTTGTAGGGCACTTTGCCATACATTTGTGGAAACAAGAAGAAGAAAAGAACAGTAGCTTGAAACAGGCTACAGAAATTTTACCCTAAATCCCAAAAGCAAATAATCAAAGACTCCCAAACCTGCTAATAGTAGCTAGCACTATTTTATTATTCTGTCACTCATATTAAACAAACAAATAAACAAACAAAAAAACAAAACCAACAAACAGACAAACAAACAAAACCCACTAAAGTTTAGGGGAGGGGGGTGGAAATCAATGTGGTCATAGGCCCCAGCATTACATCCTGTACACAAGCCATTGGTCTAATCTATTCCTTCCTTTTTATGCCCTGAGACAAACACACTTCCTGAAATTGCATTGGCTCTCTAAGAGCTTTCTCTAAGAAATTAAAAAATCCAAACAAACAAAAAAGTTTTCTCCTGAAAAACAGTCCATACAGTTTTGTAAATCACATTGAAAGTAAAACAGGTGCCCTTTTATAAGTAATGGCAAAAGATTTTTTGTATAATATTTATTTACTTATTTCTATTCAAAACATTGCAATTAGTGGAGTAAGTCAGCATTTTGTGAGTTTGACTGCCAAGTTCAAGTGAGAGATAGAGATGTTCTCTCCCTCTTCTACATCTATATGTGTCTCTTCCAATGAACCTGTAAGATCTCTGGCTTTTAAATCTACACATATAATAATGCTTCTAGAGCTGTGCGCTGGATTTACCTTATGTTTATCATACGGCAAACAGCAAGTCACAGAGAATTTTGAGATTTCCCGTAGAAATTTCTGTGATTTTTCCTTCTGCTAGTAGCCCAGAAGTGCTTATCCACAGATCATTAATAAAATGTAAGGTTAGTGAAATATTGTGCCCCAAAATGCTTACATCCATCAAATGTAATTTGAAATTCTGTAATGTTTATTTCTACACGTCAGAGGGAAATATTGGAAATGCTATATGCATGAATCGAGTGATTCTCATCTGTTATCTGCCAACAAGACACCCATGAAAAGCAGGGGGCAAACTGGCTGAAGACTCTGTGTATGTTCCTAGAATAGTTGAAGCTTTCAAGGCCATAAAAAAGCATAGGGGGAATAGCTCCCAAGCTGTTAATTTCTTTCCGAAATTCGCTCCACTGCTGAATTTTGAAGAGATTATGCAAAGCATCTTAGTATTTAGTTATCAGAATGCATATCAGAAATAGTCATTATGACTAAACTCCATAAGGTATATTTGATCATTTCCTGCGTTACCAAGATTTCCATTTGTGCTCTAGCTTGACTGCAGACAACTTACCGTGGTATTACATTAACAGTGTTAGAGCACCTAAATGTCCCATTAGTGATTGCAGGTGAGAAAAGAATATTTTGAGAATAATTATTTTAGTTCCAAAAACTCAGATTAGGCATATGAAAATATTGCAGAAATGAATTCATTCATTTGAAGAATGAAAGATCTTTCTAACACACCATATTTGAAAAACTGACTTTGTCCCTCATTAATAAAAATATATTTCTTCATTCTTAGCAATAGGAAGAAGGTAAACTTTGTTCGGCCTAATAAGATATTGTATTCACTGCCCATGTAAAAGAGGAAGGATAATCATGCACAAGAAAATCACTGATATGCAGAAATTTCTTGAAAGCCATCATTTCTTGTCCATTACCACATCGTTAGTTCAAGTAGGGTCAAGGCTTACATTAGAAGAGATTATAGAATTACTTAGGCAGGGTTTGATACATTCATTATAATCCACTCTTAATTGATATTTACCCACTTTTCTATGCTACTGAGCAAGTTTTTAAGAAGGACGTGAATTAATAGGTGATGGTGGCTTGAAAAATGGGTGCTGTGGAGGTGTTAATATTCTTCTCAACAGTGAGTGTTAGCAGTAGTAGCCATTTTAAGAGTGCTGTACCTTAAAAGGAGATATCTCCCGAAAGGTCAGAGAATAACACCACAATCAATTGCGGCCAAGATTCTTCTCAAGCAAAACTGGAAAACAACTTACTTTTGAGAAGTGAAAAAATTATATTAGAATTTGAATTATTTAATTTATTATTAAAATTATATTAAATTAATTAGAAGGACAATTATTCATTCTATTGCAAAAAACCAAGCTTTTTTGCTTTAGAAGATAACAGAAAATCTTATTAAGTTGTTCTTGACTAGTTCTTATAATAATACTTTAATATCTGTTTAAGGCATCTAAGTAAAAGGTGAGAGAGAAAGGAAATGCATATGGCTTCAGAATCTTGAGCCCACTTATTTCAGCTTATCACCTGTGTATAGTGAATTCCAATTAACCTGTTTCTGAGTTACCTATGAAATGATAAGGAAGTGACTTAGTTTTATATCACCTACACATTTCATTTTTCCAGTTGAGCTGAAAGATGGACAGACAGATATAGTGAAATGGAGAACTGCCAGGATCACAAATCAGTTTGAAGGCCTAAGGGTTTTAGAAAGATGTTTCTTTCTTAGAAGCCCTTCTAAATCTGAAATGCTCATGACCATAGAAGTATGTAGAAAAAAACTGTCAGCACTCCTTTGTTTTTTTTATCTTTTCATCAGAAAAAAGCTCAAAGCATTGCTAAGGATTTTCTAATTCCTGCTGATTTTGTTTTTCTAAAAATGTATATAGATTTCTTCTACCTCAGGCATTCATAAATGTTATTAAAAATGAATGGCAAGACTGATTTAAATTGAAATGTCAGATGGTTGGTTTCCTAGAAGTTAAAAAGTAATGACAACTGCATAAGAAGCAAGATAAATTAAGGGAAAAAGAAAAGATCTGGCGTTAATTATGAGTAACAAACCATAAGAATTGAAATATTGTGCTTATAAAACGTATTTACACACATGTGTGAATGTAATGGGGTAGCCCTGTGAACGGACAGGTTGCCTAACTCCGCAGCCCATTTTGCTCATCAATCAGCCCGCACCTCTTGCTTTGCCGCCCCTGTTCCAGCAGCACCCCTCCGAGGGGAGGGAGGCGAGCTCTCGCAGCCCTGCTCCGGCTGCTGCGCTGGCTGGGCTGGCCGGGGCTCTGAGCACCAGCTAGGACTCCCTTCAGGGTTTAGTTTGCTTCCCCACTGCTCCTGCTAAGGGCAGCAATCAGACAGCACAGCATCAGATCTCCGGCAGGAAGGGTCACTGTGCAGAGACCCTGAGGGCAGAGCAGACTTCCTCCATATCCCTTCACACTCTGTGCTAAGGGGAGCTGAGTTACTCGTGTCCCTCTGTATCTGACTTTTGAATTTTAATGAACTGATGCAATCTTCTGTACTAATATGTTCTAAGGTGAAATTTACAACAGCTTGAATCCTTGAAAACTTGGGTACAATTTTATTACTTTTAAAATTAAATTAGAGCTGTCACTGCTGCGGAGCCTTCTTTTAGAAGCAAAAGCACCTCTATGTACTATAATTTAAAACCAAGACCCTCAGTGTATCTCCCCCTCACCACCCTCCATCAACCCAAGGGACCCTGCATATGTTCCTTAAGGGCAGCTCTTACGCAAAGATTTTAGGAAAGGGGAAATCTGAGCACAGACTATTCATAGGAAGAAACTGCTCCAGTATTTGTAGAGGAATAACAGAGATGAAGAGTGTGGGATTGTGCAGGAAGTCATAATATACCATAAGTGTTCACCAGGCTTCCAAGTTTAAGGTGTGAGACACCACGTGCTCCAGGACCTGATTTTTCCCTTGTGCAAGAGAAAGGGTGCTGGACACTCCAAAGATCTTGAATGCAAGGGAAAAAAAATCTTCTAATTATTTCTATTAGTCCATGGATAGACAGTTAATAATTTGCCCTAACCTGATTTTTTCAGGTATTTCACACATATTTCACCAGTAATATGCAATTTATGTAAATTTTTAAAGCATTTAAAAACTGAAAATGAGATTTCTATTAGAAATATTTATGCAAGTATAAGAATATATCCTACCACTTCATAAAGCATACAGCAAGAGCAGCATTTAACAACACGTGCACTGTAGAAAGTTGTTTTATACACATGAAAAAAAGAAAAACTCAGAGATATTAGCAAGTACCTTCATAAACTTACATTTCTATTTCCATTTTTTTCTAGAATAGAATAAAACAGGATTAAAAGACTTGGATTGTAGGTAACAGTTGCTGAGTACTGAGTATTAATACAAACTACATACTATTCTACTAGAATCTGAGCTACAATTTCTGGTTATATATCACAGACCACTATCTTAGAAAAATAACCCTATAAATGAGAAGTTTCAATGGAGAAAGACACTAAAATATTCCTTTCTATTTAAATGTAACGTTAAGGCTGAAAGATCAAAACCCTGAATGACCTCCTAACCCCTTTTAAGCCAAAAGAACTGTGCCTTACTGAGATCAGTTTTATAAAGTATTCTGTTGAGACTAATTGAGGATGGGGTAATGAAATGGCCCAGGTCAGATGTGAGTTGTATGTGAGACTGGAAAAAAAATTAATCCCTTAATTTTGAAGGATTTTTTCCTTTATATTTATGAAAATAATTACATTTTTGGGATAATTTTAAGGAATTCTGAGGTTTATTTTTCTATGGCAAATCTATATGCTTCTTGGTGAAGCTGAAGACTTGCATTGCAGACATAGGTAGAGAATAGATAAATTGCTGTCTGCTCATATTCTTTCTGTTCTTCTCCACCATGAGTTATAAATGACTAATTCTTCCATTTTCCTCATGAGGTCCATGAGGTGAAAGTTCTCCTCTCCATCTGATCATGTTAGACTTTGATATTTTCTTATGAGAAATAGAACTACTTTAAATAGGCTCAGGTGTCCAGGTCTTTCTCTAATCTTTTCTAGTATAAATAAATATTTTTTTATTCTTAAGGTCTAAGTTTAGTTATTTCAGTTTTCATAGAGTGGGTTATTTAGAACCAGATTAAATACTACCTTTTATGAAAAAAAAAATACTGTAAGATCCATTAAAATTAAATATAATTTTTTAAAAAACTTCACTGTTATGAAAATTAATATTTTATGAGTATGTGTTTGTTCCTCCAGGAAAAAGTTTAGTTGAAAATGCATTTGTATTTTTGAAAGCCCAATGTTTCAGTGCCCTTCTCAGTATTATACTGCATTTTCACGCATTTGTGGAGGTGGGAGACCAATTGATACCTAATATGAGATACCTTTGTGGTAAATATAATGGTAAATAATGTTGTAAGTCTCCCTCCTCCAAATACAGGTCTTGGCTGCGTTATGAAGACTGAAAAAATTAATATCACACTGTAGACCACATGAGAACAGTAACTTGCCTCTGCAGGCTGCTATAAAAAAAATGAAATCAGAGAATCACTAGGTTGGAGGAGACCTTTAAGCTCATTGAGTCCTACCCAAGCAAAATATTTCAACATTAACCAGAGGTTTAAATCTGAACTGATGGAACTGGACTTAGTTATTTGGACTATGGGAACAGAAGAATTGAGTGATTCCTGTGCTTGCAAACCAGAGACAGAAGGGAAAACATTTTGCATTCTATAGCTTCCTACAGCTAAAGTGTTCAATATATTGTATTGTACCAAAATATTCTGAAAAACTAAGCAAATAGAGTTGAAATTGCTTATGAATATAATGCAGGTTTGTGGTATTTCAGGCCTGTTATTTACTGTGCATTTGCTGATGTGTTTTTTTCATAGAACTGCATATTCAGGTATATAATAGTGGTGACACTCAGACTCCATTCAGGCTGCATCAGCATATCCACTGAAAAAGTCTTTTAAGGGAAGAACTACATTATTTCACAGTAAAGAATATAAATCTGCCTCTTGATACATAAGTATTAATTTAGGATTGTGAACTTGCACTCTCTTCAAGGCCCGCGGTGGATGGCAGACTCTGTGTAGTGGAACAAATTGTGTAATACCTTCACACGGCTCCTATCCCTGAGGAGCATTGATAATAGGGATAGATATACCTTGCTTTTCAATTAGTGAAACTGAAACAGGGTCTTCAGAAAGTGGAGAACAAAAAAAAATCCAGGAAGGAGGAGTGAGTAGGGAAATTGTAACTGACCTAGCTGCGCAGCAGACTCAACTCTTAATTGCCTTGCTTTATAGTTCCAAACGACTGGAAATTAAGTTGAATGTCTCTTTATTCAACAGAGCAGTACATTCATAATGTCAATATTCAGAGAGCTACAGTATGCACATTACTGATGTCACTGAATATCTTTCTATCTGATCAATTCAGACTAACTCTCATGTACTGTATTTGGGTGAGTGTGAATGACAAAAGGAGTCAGGCAAACTCAAATGGAAATTTTCTAGCTGATGTCTGTATTACAAAACCTCGCAGGCAGTGATAAGTTTCCAAATTTCCTTTGCAACTGTTAAAACTTTATACCTGATTTACCTAATTAACCCCTCCAGGGTTAGCATGGATTGCTATCATATCATATTGCTTCCTTTTTCAACGAAACAATTTGCTGGAAACAGAACAATTTGTTTTCTTTCATTAAAATCTTGGAGTTATTTCTTGTTATACTTCAGACTGTACTTGTTAAGGAAAGGTGATCAAATTTGTCATATAGTTCAAGAAAATCTGGATAATTAAGGCAGAATCTTGTGAGAAGTTGTCACCTTGGCTATTGGTCTGCTCCTGGTAGTGGTCTACTCTTCGCTTTGTGTATGTGGTCTTGGTCATCCCTCAATCCATGGTTACCCTGGACAATCTTGACCAAGAAGCCCCAGATTCCTCTCTCTTGATTTTTCTCTGTGGAAAAAAAAAAAAAAATCATTTTAATATGACCATCTGCAAAGATAACAGTACTGAATAAGATCGAATTCTTTCATGACTTGCTAGCTATCACTACTTCCCTTTATGGAGAAGCAGGAAGAACCTAATCCATTAGAGTAACATTAGACTAATAGAACCATGTAGAAGTTTTCTATGGTGTGCTATTAGAGCAATTTCTTTTTGAATGCTATATTGATTCTTCTTGCTACCAGGGAAAAAATTTGCATTGAAGGTAAAGTGCTTGATTGTACAAATACCTTATCTTATTCTCAGATAGTGATGTAGTGATGGTACACAAAAAAAAATAAGACACTTGGCTGATTTCAAGGAGCTATCAGAAAATCCATAATGTCCCATTTTTACACCATGAATATTAGAAACTGTACAGCCATGAGGTAAGAAAATCTGAAAAAACTTAGAATGTGAACAAAAAGAAAGAAAAGATATGAGAGGCAAAAAATTCTTATGTCTATTACACAGGTAGAAAACAGGAAAATACAGCTCTTATGACTTGAACACCTGACCCAAAAGATTAAACTCTTCCTTGGCTTTCTCCCTCAGTGACCTCATTCATTTGCTGTGGAAATTGGACAGAATACTTCCCGCCTCTGAGTGCTTGTTTTCTGCCAGCTTCACCACTTCTATTAGGTAGCTGGTGTTCAGTAAGGGAATTTTGATTTCCAGGGCCCTTTGAAGAACAAAACAGACTTAAACCATGACTGACATCCTGTCACCCAGTGGTAATTCTCCTTGATTTGCAAAATAACTTGCTAAAAATTGCCTGTCTCTAGACATGGGATTTTCTTTTTACGTAGTAGTGACTTAGTTTATGAGTTCTACCTCATTACTCCAACACCATGTCTTGAAGGGGTAGTTCTTACTTGTCTCACTAAGTAACCACCAAGTTTGAGTGGAACTTTTTTTGGTCTATTTGTGTCCTGTATGTTGTTTTACAGAGAATCCCTCTTTTACTGCCATGTGGGGTTTTTTTTTCTCCATAGATAACTTTTTCTATCGCAAAATGTTTATTTAATGTCCCTTATTATGTGTACTGAGCAGTTTTTTCCCTTCTCGATGTTATCTCAGTGGTTTTCAAAATTTTCTTCAGCTATTTTATGCTTGTTTTAGGCAGGACAGTTATCCATGCATAAAATTTTAAAACTCAAAATCTTAAAGTACTATGGATAAAAATTAAGAGATTCTTTCATAATGCATATGTAAATTTTTATTCTATTTTGGTAAGTTTGAATGTGTTCTTCTTTGTCTGTATTTATAACTTTAGTCAACAGTGCTATATTGAATCCTTTTACAAGAAACTGTATCTGTAGTCAAAAAAAGGCTCTGAACAACATTGTCATCAGATTTTCTGCTTTAGTCATTCCCTAACAATAACAGCAGTTTTACCACCCTTGCTGTTTAAACCTAGTTAGCTTGTAAGTGTTTCAGTGTTATAACCTACAGCTTGTCATAATTAATCTACTTCAGTTTGGAGTTCTCATTCTCTGATTTTTTTTTTTTTCAAGGAGAGAACACATAATCAGCTTTCACTTTTGTTTGTGTTTGGAACATATATCAACATACTTAAACACTTCTTTTCCTCTTGAGAGGAAACAGACTTAACCTCAACAATATCCCTAACTGCTCCTTTATGCATCACAGCAACCTTCATACCTCCACGTTTTCAGAAAGGAAGTTGGCATCAGCACTGATTTCCCTTGATTTATGTTCAGGAGGCAGACTTGATCATTTAGCTTTTAATAATTATTTGAACCTTCATGACTATAAAATGTCCCTGTCAATTACAGATATGATGAAAATGTCAAGTCAGAAGCACTTGATGATGCAGCATTGGTTTCTCAAACACAAAATTGGCCTAAAATAATGACTCTGAGTTTTCAGTTCTTCCAGTCAGTTCAGGCAGGTTAGGTCAGAGGCCTGAAGACAGCAAAACTATTCACATTATCAAGATTGCTGCAAAATAACCTGTCTTGATATACATCTGAATAAATGAGAAATATGTTCTTTATCCCAGAGTCTCAGGCTGGCAGCATCATTCTTAGAGCTGGGTTAGATTGTAGTGTAGATTTCCGTGTAGCTGTAGTGTAGATTTCCGTGTAGCTGTAGTGTAGGTTTCTGTGTCACCACAGACAGCCTGTCAATATTCATGTCCTTGTATGAAAACTTGCTAGGGTACCATGGGAGGCATGTGACTAATTAAATGTTTTCTTGCTAAGATATTAATAATTGCTTTTCAGCTCCCCTTCTCACCTTCTCATGCCCTCACTGCAATGGCTGGCTCAACCAGTAGTCTTCTGAATATTTCGAACTACAGTCTTATATGATTACAACTCGGTTACTTACAGACAAAAATTTTTTTTTTTTTTTATTTTTTTTTTTTTTTTTTTGGGAATTTATTTCAGCTTCACAAAGATCAGGTTGGACATGTAAAGCCTGAAAGCCTGACTCATTCACATCAGTTTCATTCTGCCACAGCTTGTGGAGCTTCAGATTTGTTGTTCAAGATATTAAAAGGCTAGAATTGTCATTTCAATTTTTCTGCATTTCATTTTAAATTCTTTTCAATGGCATGGCTACACTGGCCACAGCATAAATAAGAAAACAGGATTTGCATTTAGAATGCCGTAAAATACTGTATTCCTTTGGGTATACTCACAAATATACCCATTCGTATAAATCAAGATAAGAATATGGAAAACAATTTGATTAGGTACTAAATTTAAAATGTTACAAGAATGTGGTTTAACAGTCACCAGGAACTTAAGTCAGGCTACTTATACAGCAATGTCTAGAGCAGAAAATTAAAATGACAGGTTTAAGAGATAAAGACAATCTTGTTCTTATTCAGCTTCAGGGTTCCTGCCAGTTTCTGTTATGAGGTGTAATGTAATATTACGTACACATCTACTATAAACAGTGAGACTTTTATAGATATGTCCAAAGGATGCCATTTGATGGGAAATAAAATAAATTACAACCTTGTAAAAGTTCTTTAATTTATTCTTATAGGCATTTCCCTCTGAGAGACGTGGAGAAAAAGTAAAGCCTGTATATTTTACTTAGTGTCTAATCAAGGTAATAAACTATAGTTTTCAATTATGGGAGATAAAAATTCTGCCCTTAGCTAAACTAATAAACAGTGTCATTAAAGCTTATGCAATTTTAATTAATGAATATCTAGAGTTTTTAGAGCATTTCATTTCTGGTTAATGGGTCTCAGTGACACACACGAGTGTGGGAGTCTCTTCTTCCTGTTCTTTTGGTTACTTTCACCTTCTTTTGATTTGAAAGTTGTTGTAAAAAGTTTCTCTTCATTTTTTTCCATTTCTTTGTCATATGTCTCAATCATTGCTTGATTTTCTTAGAACTATGTAAAAATACCACTTGAGTCTACAATAGGTGTTTGCAGACTTCCTCTAAAACAACAGAGCCCCCTTCCATCTCCTTCTGATAATGACATCAAAAAAACATTTATGGTTTAGAGATACTTGGCAAGTTACTGCATTCCTTTCCTATCAAGTTTTACTGCTTTTATACAGCCAGCACAACCCATTTAATCTCATACTCATTCTACACATACTTTTTTACTGATATTTTCCTGCATACCCTCTTATAATTAGGAACTAGGCCCCTGAGGGCCCAATTAGCCAACATGTGAATGTAATTATAACCCTTAAAATGTTCTTTTCCATGTGTGTCTGTGATATGACTTTGACCATGCATAATGTGAACCTACTCACAAGGAAAGTTAATCCCCTAATCATTTGTAGAGAGAGCTTTTCTCAGATTTATAGGTGGAATACAAATGGTTATAGAATATCATACTCCAGGTAGTGTAGTAAATATGTAATGCTCCTGTGGCAGTATTCAAGAAATAATCCAAGTTTCAGAGTGTTTTAGTACCTCTCTATTTCCATTGAACTGTAAATTCTGTGACCTTGCTAATGTGTCAATAATATCTGGATTTACTTTACTTCTGGGATTTTAAAACTTTATTTAAATATTTGAGACATTACCTACACATTTTTCCAATGCTTCATTGAGGCAAGCAATTAAAGAAACTCCCATTCTCAGCCTCTAGAATGTGAGGAAAATAAACCATAAATTTTTGAAACAGTATTTTCTGAAGTCTTTTTTCTTAACATTATTTTTGTCACACTCTCTGAATTAATGCTGACAAATCACTCAAGCATCTGGATATTTTTATTTTACTTCTATGCCTGGGTAAAACCTTTATTAAAAAAAAAAATTCCTGATTTTTTTAAGAACGGTTACTGAAATGAATAGCAAACATTAATGTCTGTGGACAAGTAAGTATGATATAAAATTAGATATCTTCTGGGCCAATACCTAGTCATTTTATGCTGGCTTTCTTACTACACATCTGCAAGATATAGAACCCCACAAGAAAACAAATCCATTCAACATTAATAACTAGCACTGTATTAGTGATATCCATATTTAGTTTGACTTGGTTTAGGAAAAAAATCCATGCTCCAACTGAAAAGAGAAATAACTAAGTTTCTTTAGAAAGAGGATTTGGATTTCTGAATACAAATCTTGTACAAAATATATGTGTAAAACAAAATAAACAAAACTCATGAGACTACATTGAAGCTAACAATCTTACCCTGACAGCTTAATTGTCAAAACAGCCAATTATTTAGTCTTTTTGAGGGTTTTTTACTTCATCTCTAAAGACAGTTAATCGTAAACTTACAAACAGGTCCTGGAAATATGTGTGTGTTTAAATTGACTCCTCTGAGATGCAGCAGGCTGGCATTATGGGAGAGACTTGGCGTATCAAAACTACTCGTGGTTGGCACCTTCCATTTTCATTAAAAATGAAGCACTACAGCAGATGGGCTTCGAAGATGTTTTTAAGATTTACGTGCCAGCCCATGGGAGGGCTCCGGTGCAAACAGCTCCCTTACAGGGAGTTGGAGCATCCTAGGTCAGGGGAGGGGACCAGGCAGCCTGTTTATCACACACTGGGATCCTTTGACGCATTTGGTGGTGTTAAATATCATCCTGCCTGTACAAACAAGCCATTCTAATAGGGGAAGATTAACGTCTCTCAAGTGCTTGTCCCGCACCAAATGTAGGGGTTTTAAAGACATAATAAAATAACATGAACTGAAATAAGCAACACTCTACAAAAAAGGCTTTTAGTCATGTGACATCCTGGCTGCAAATGGCATGTTTGGTCTCAGGATTAATTTCTCAGTTTGGCTCTGTGCTGAAGCCACTGAGGAGGATGGGAATAGTGCCACTGACTTCAGTTGCTGTTAGAAAAATTAGTCTCCTCAGTAATGAGAACTCCTTTTCAAGCCAGTCTACCAGCACAAGTCATAATATATAAACAAGGCAAGTATGGAGCCATTTAAGGATAAATTTTGTCTAAAACTACACTGAAAAGGCACAGCCCTTTATAAATTTCTTGTTATGTTACTATTCAAAAAAGTTGTTTCTTTCCTTGCTTTAATTTATACCAATTGATTTATATCAGCTGCAATACTTCAGTATTCAAATACTAAAGCTATTAGAAATCGTTGAAGAGTTTAAAAATATCAGCAAATTTGACAGTTAATTCTAGCAGTTCTATTAAGCTTTCATATTAAATACTTAAATACTTACCAGACTGCTGCAACAGGCTGAATCTGCTTGCTATCTTAAAGGTCTGACAAAAACATCCCTGTGGCATGCCAGTGTGTCTCCAAATGTCCTCTTTGCTCATCTCTGATGGTATAAGCCTTCTGCTTTAACACTTAAAGTTTCAAGTTCAATTAGTCTTTACATAGTGTGTCTGAGAAAATCATTGGTTTTCACTGTGTATCTCAAAAAC
This sequence comes from Picathartes gymnocephalus, assembly GCA_013390045.1. NCBI lineage: Eukaryota > Metazoa > Chordata > Aves > Passeriformes > Picathartidae > Picathartes > Picathartes gymnocephalus. Next base: position 8,158 of record WEKY01044888.1, on the reverse strand, counting down.
GTAAATCTCAAAGAAAACAAATCAGTCATTTTCTAATCATTCAGAAATATTCTTCAGGACTTCACGGACATAAGATCTTTTTGTGCACCTTAGACTGCATTTTTGAACCTTGCAGTTTTTGATTCCTGGCCTTCAATCCACATCTAAACAATGTCCCTCTGTCCTGCTGTGAAATCAAAATTATAATTTCCCCTCTACTGTCCTAAAAGTCTAAATCCACCCATGAGCCTTTTTCTCACAGTTTTCAGAGTTGTTTTTCCTCACCAAAACTTCAAGAGTGCTTTTTTTCTGTTTTTTGGAAAGTAGAGTGTGGAAAGATACCAACCTCTTGCAGACAGGCATGAGAAAATTAGCTCTCTTGAGGAGAAAACTTTTAGTCCAAAGACGTTTCCATTTCTTTATTTCTATTAAGCTTTAGTATCAGATCTGTGCTCAGATCTATGAAGAGTCAAGGAGCCTCACCTGTAAGGCCAAATACCTGGTTGCACATACTTACAGAAATAAGTAAGTATTAGTACTAATGTTCTAATCCTGTGTCATTTGTTCATTAATTCTATATAAGTTCCCTAAATTATGAAAATATCAACTGCTCTAATGACAGGAGCTTTTGTGCTGTAGGAGAAGACTATTAAGAAATTAATAGAAGACAGTATCATGTAGTAGCTTGCTAGTCATTAGATCTTTATGATATTAGGCTGCCTGTAAATGAGATACTCTATGTCCTAGATTAAACAGCTGATATCTTTTTAGGCTCCCAAGATGATCAGAAAGACCATTTGTTGCTTTTTATAGCACTTGAAGGTTTTTAGCTACTGACTGTAGATCAAAAATGTTTGCTTACATTTGCCAACCGTTATAAAATACGCTTGTTTATCTTAGATTTACTTTGTTCTCTGCGTGTTTTAGGGTAGCCCTGTTCATTAAACAGAGCCATACATGTTAAGTGCTATAAAGCATGTGAGGAAAAAAGCTGACTATTTACAAAAGAGTTGTAATCTAAATATGTCTGGGAATCACTTACCAGAAGATAACACCAAGAGTCATGTGCCCGGTCGGCTCTGACAGTGACCACTCGTGCTGCCAATGGCTGTTACATCTGAGCCAGCGATGTCAGTAAAGCACAGAGCCTGCCTCCATTGCTTTGTTGTTAGGTTTTGGGTTGGTTTTTTAATATATATATAGCTATTCCAGTTCATTTAAAGAAGAAAAAATAAAATAGTCTCCCAAAAACTAAGGCCCCAAGTTTCTTTAAAGCATGACCCAGAACCACTTCCAGTCCTTTTTTTGGGATTTTCTCTATGGCACACCTCCTGTGCCTCCTTTGGTGATCACTCACAATTTTGGTACTTCCTGTTTGTAAAATTACAGGTTTCTTCACTTGGCTGCTAAAGAGCTTGTTTGTATCTCTGTGGATTCTGCTCACATTATGCAGTTGGACCAGCAGCAATAACTGTAGCAACAATACTTCTATCAATAACTGAGGAATCAGCAGAAAAAGCAACAGCAAAAGCCAGTTATTCATCATAATCATCATCATTAGCAGAAACATGAGATCCAGAATGAATTCCTACAGGACACATTTGTTCTAAATATCCAGCACTTTGGATGGGCAGTGTGCTGTTTTTGTAAGGCATCCTCATGCACTCAGAGGAAGCAAAACCAGACTGTTTCGGGGAGGAAGGTTGCTGAGATTTTTATTTCAGTGGTGGGGATGTATGTTGGGATGGGTGAGGAGGTGGTGAGGGTGGGTTGCTGTTGTTATAAATCAGAATAGTAATTTTTATCCTTTTTATTTAAAAGGTCATCAAGTCTCCATGAAAAAAGACTAAGCATAAACTGGTACTTGTATAATAACTGTTTTATGTAAGAAAATTCTACTTTTAGGATATGGAACATTAATTTGTTGACACTGAACTTTAAGTGAGTTACGTAATGCGTGGTAAAAAGTAGGATCCTGAGTGCCTTCAATCAATGTCTAGGGAAGTTATTCCGTCTCCTTTGGCTATGAGGAGATCTTCACTCTGTCAGATGCTACTAATAATAGCAGAATTGTCCCCCTCTGCATTAATGATACACTCTAACTATGAATATAAGGACAAATTTTATGGGTGGAACTGTATCAACAATGTACACAGATTGTAATGCAAGAATAAGGCTCAGCATACTAAAATCTAGGGTACACTAAAACAAAAAAAAAGACAGGAAGTGTCAATAGAGCTGAAAAAACTACAACATTGGCATTAGATGGGGAAAATGACATCTTAATTGAGGTTTCAGTTGCTCAAAAGGTGGAATAGAAAGGAAGGAAAAATCTCTGAAGATTTACTTCTAATCAGGAAACACCTATGTTACTAAGGTTATGGGACAATGAACGAGAAAATAGACAATTCTATATGAACTAAGAGAAGGATTCCTCCCTAGAGTGCTGGATTGCAACAGCCCTTAAAACACAGATGCAGTAAACAGCAGCTAGCAGGGAGGAACCTGACTAGAAAACAGAAACCCATGCTGGGATTCACACTGCTGTTACTGGCTCAGCTCCCTGTGCATGACACTGCAAGTGCTAAAATGAAGCTCTCTGTTCATTGGAATTTGGCTTTGTCTAACATGGTGTTGCTTTGTTCTTATTTTAAATAGGGGATGGTTTTATATTTGGAGCTGACTTGGACTTAGTATAGTGCCAATTCTAATTTCTTCTGAAAGACTGCATTTTTTGCCTACAGGTTTTATTTCCAATCCGAAAATTCATAGATACAGAAAATCTACAAATATTTGCTGCTACAAATACACCGTGTAGTCTCACGATGTTTTCTTTGTAGTTTATTGTGGACCTCTTGGTTGTTAAAATAAAAAAATGCTGAACTTAACTGGAGACCAAGAGTCTGGTCAACTTCCTTTCTACTACTGAGAAAGGGTTTGTAGTGCATTAATCCCAGGATGTGAAAGCACAACATTAGACTTCGTTAAAGCATTAGCATTCATATTTTAATTGCTAATTAATACTTGGGACCAATAAATATTTATTAAACTAGGTTTACACATCTTCAGTGTTCTGTGTTCTCACTGTGCCACAGCTTGACCAAAGGGACCTAGTGCACTAGAATTTTAAGTGCTAGATGTCATATGCCTATAAAGTCATGCATTCACTCTCTTCTAGATAAATACATTGAAATAAAAGACAAATTATCTCAAAAAGAATCTTCTGGAGGAGTATTTTAAAATGCTAAGGAAAAAATTATATCTGATAAGTCCTATCAGCTTCCTTAATATTAGCTACTCTTAGAATTAAAAATGAAATAATTTATCAGCCTTTTGGTAGTGTGAATCACTAAATATCTTGTGGGATCTTATTTATATTACACAATTTTCAAAAGGTGACAGTTGAAAAAAAACTTCAATCTATTCTAACATATTATGTAAACTTAAATATTTAGAAAAGAAACCAACAAACACAAGAAATTGATTGTTCCCAAGCTCTGAGTACTAGAGAGAATCCAGTTGTAGAAAGTGGAGGGGATAAGGGACATGAAGAAAGTGTGTTCTGAAATAATGAAAGGTGTAGTGAACACTGATGAGTTGTGCTTTATTCTCTGGTCAAGCATTTTACTAGAGTAAGGGGATCTTTCTTGATATAATTTCATAGTAAAGTTAGAACTGATATTTTTTATATGAATCAAAAGTGGCTGTCTAAAGTAGCCTCTCTTGCTTTAGTTAGTTTTATAGAATTTAAAAGTGTTTTAATGGCTTCATGAATTCACATAGTATAGACAGCTGTACTGAAACA
>WEKY01044887.1:9335-28699 GCA_013390045.1 Picathartes gymnocephalus | reverse complement strand
CATTGAGTGACTGATTTCTGTTCGATGGTTTGTCATCACAAAAATATCCTGAAAAGTTTTTATACTACAGAACAATGTCTCTTCTTACGTAGTTATTACAAACTCTTCCCTAGTCTGTCCTTTAAAATTCAGCCTGTTTTTTCTAAATCAAGTGAGATTATTCTATTTTAAGAATATCTAGTACTGAAAACATCAAGATATATTCAGCATGAATAAAAGTTTTGCCTTACACTAATCTGTTAACAAAATTTAAGCCACTTTATCTCAATCACCAAAGCCCCAGATGCAACACATTGACCACTTCCTAACAGTTCCATTAGCTTCTCTTCTTATAGCCATCACTGTACTACATGTTTTCAAGTCCTAAAACACATAAACCAATATACCCTTACAAGAATGCAGTTCCTCACTTATGAATTTGCTAAGTCAGAAGTGAAAATCAATTATTGGGGGTGATACCAGAACACATTTTGCTGGAACTAGCAGTAGATTTTATCATTTGTATTCCAGTCTCACTCTTGAACACAAACTCATTTTTCAACATTGTAAACATCTACACAGAATTCACAATTTGAGCCATTAAGATTTTACTAAGCTTCACCAGCACCTGATTAGGTGTTTTCCAATCAATCTATGTTTTTGAAAACCAAAGATCAGTGAATCCTACCTGAACTCACCACGATAAAGCTTCTGTAGTGCTTCAGGAAATGAATGTGTGTATCTCACAGGCAAGCACAGGTGCCCTTCTGATCTGGTGGCAAAAAATGACAATGAAAATGACAGTATTATACAGATTCGGTACCTTTGGAAAACAAAACAAAACAAATCTCCCTATGTGTTACATCTAGCAAAGCTACACTTTTTAAACCTTTACGAATCTCTACTATTCTTGCACAGTACCACATCAGCAATAATACACTGCTCTCAGCTCCTGGAGTCTGTGTGTCTGACACAGGATATTTCTCCCACATTTCCCCTAAAAACTGTCTGTTCAGCTAATAATCCTGTAGGAATATGTAAACACTAATATAGTTCCCGTCAGCATTCTAGGCAAGCAATTTAAGCTTAAAAAACCTGGCAGAGAAAAAAAACTTCCTCCATTTACACCCAAGTTAGCAACATGAACTAACAACATGCCTAAGATCAAAAGAATCACATGTCAAAACTAAAAGACTAAACACTGCTCCCTTCCATGAGTAATACGTAACAATTTGAAGGCACTTGTTATTTGAACCCTGCCTGACTACAGGCTTGATAATGCATAATAGCTACTCAGAGCATTTGAAAAGTTTTGGAAGAGAAGGTATTAAAGGAATGAAACCTTCTGACCACCACTTTATGTACTAGGAATAAATTAACTGTCAATATCAAAAGCAGAAATCTAAATCTGGACTTCTCAGCAGGTAGAGCCTTGGTGAATTCTGAGTTTCACTTACCATCCATTTGAAGATTATACCAGCCAGGCAGCACTAACACACTGCATCCACTGAGTTGTAAGATTGATGTGGGCAGGTGGGTGCAGCTTGTGCAGAGTTTATAATAGGACAACTAAGTGCCAACAATTGGCTGAGGAGTTTTCTGAGGTATCTCATGGTTTACATTAAAGAAACCACAGCAAACTTCTTCATCTGAGGCTCTAATGGATCCACCTTCTTTACAAATAAATTAAGTTTCTGTGTGTTCAGGCACCACACTCGGCTGCGTTTACCAAGTCCTTCTTCCTAAGTTCTATACCATCATCTCTAGCCTCAAATTTCTGGTTACCAATACAAGTTAACCAGCTGCAAGTGCTGTTACTCACAGGTGTATGAGAACACTTGTGGCAGTGTAACAAAGTCATGCTTGTCCAATACTACTTAATGTCCTCTCAGATAACACAGGCTAACTCCCTGTGGAAACTTTTCTAAAAAAACAACAGATTCCCTTGGTATCTACAGTCCACTAAAACAGACATTTATGCTGCCAAATGCTACAGGTATGCCTCAAGTGCCATGAAAACAGATACACAGTGTGCCTAATATTAAATAAAGCATTGCCTTCCCAAACATGTTTTTACCTTTCAGGATCAGTGTTTACTCCAATGACTGGTTTAAATTTATCGAAGACCTTACTGGCTGCCAACAACATTGTACCATCACCTACAGAAAAAAAAAATCAAAAGTTAGTTTCACTTCACATTCTAGTACCCCAAACAGATGTGCTTTTATACCAGGCAAGCTGGACAAAAATACAATGGGACAAAACTACTGACACCTTTCAAATAAGAGTAGTGACAACTGAATTTAAAGTAGCAAACATGACTGGAAAAAGTACAACTTGTCTGACAGCTATACATGCCCAGGCAATTGAATGTGGCAGAAGCAAGCTTTAAAAGAGATTTATGAAAATTTCTGTATATTTATCAGCACATAAGAGAAATTCTTTAACAAAAGTAAATTTAGAAAGTTGCTAAACAAAGCCACGAGAGACAGGAAACAAAACCAAATGTTACTGTGAATCACATAAAAATAATGACTTTAGCTTCACCCCAGTTGTCTTCCTAAAAGGCAATTTAAAGGTCTTATTTGGCCCCAAATAGGCACACTTGGAAAATAAGTCTTAGGTAAACAGAAATCTTGGAAGCAGAAATCTTTAAATGTACTGGTTTCTCCAGATATTGGTATTTTTTCCTGTCTGTTAAACAGAAAGACAACTATAATTTCATTCACAAAGATAGAAGCTCTGAATAGCACGAAGACATAAGCTCTGAAAACCTCAGATGATGTATCACTTCCCAGCTGCTTGCCTCAACCATGAAAAATTTTGCCACGAAGTGGCACTTTAGAGAAAATCTTCGAAATCTACAAGAGTGTATTAGGATGCTTCAGGAATATACCATGAACCTTTCTACCCATTCTTCATGGTGATCAGTACCTAAGGGCAAACTGGACTAGTGGGAAGAGAGAAAGCTGTGGTCAAGCCTACTTGCCACAGATGAGTGAACATTATGTCACAGCCCAGCAAGACAATGCTGTATTTGCAGCATATCCCAAAAAATAACACTGAATGAGCTGCTGCGATCCAGTATTAAAAATAAACAATCAGGTTAGTTGCTCTGTTGGTTCATCTGAAAAACACTTATCAGTGGCACAAGATGCTCAGAAGCTGCAGACTTTTACCTGTACCATCCAACTTGATACGCCAGTCACTGGATTAAGTGTGAAAGCAAGAAAGACAGTTTGAGCAAGGGGACCATGAGGTAGTATGTTAGTCTATACCTCACATCCCAAAAAACAATGAGTAGGTTTTAGGGCTACATAAAATGACATCAAGCATTTTATCCTCTTTAGTTGAAAACTATAGTAAATTTCACCGTTTATACTGTTTTACACATGAAAAACTTTTCTAGTGGCTGTGCATTGGGATTCACTTCCATGGGCTACAGTACTAGGAACAAGAGGTAGACAAGATGGTCACAACCACTGCACTTTGTCAGATTTTCTGACAATTAGATTAGCAATTTATTTTCAGAATGTGCACATTAACAGTTGCTTCAAACACTGAAAAGTATTTTTGAGAAACATATCTACAAAAACAAACATTTCCCTTCCATAAAGTCATACCTCCTGCTGATATAACGGCATCTGCCCACCGAACTGTCTCTTCATTATATTCTCGACGCTTAACAAGACGAACTTCTATCCTCTCATTCCTGTAAAGTTCAGAAAAAGTCTGAATTCTGTCCTGCATTGTTCCTTGTCACAGCCTTCCAAAAAGCTGTCATGCAGCTAAGGAGTAATTAGTCACATTTGGCTTAAAAACACTTGACACACTAATCCTGCACTACTTTCTCATTTTCAAGATGACAATAGAACATATCAGTCAACTGAACTAAGCCAGTTCACGTGATGGTTCTTTCAGGACTGTTCATCTGCACCCCTCTCTTTTCAGCACTCCTATTTTATTAGCACTTGTAACACAAGGCTTCCTTTTGTTTCACACAATCCAAGGATATTTGCACTGTCTGAAATCCTCAGCATCCACACATTCTTACCGTAAGCTGTCTACAATATGCTCCACGTTTTTTGTATGAATGCGATGCCTTTCCAGCAGACCAGCATAGTTAGATCCCTTCAAGGCAAGCTGTAAGACACAAATGGTTTTTGTAGAAGTTAATCGCTACAGTAAGTGCTCTTGAGCAATGCAAATAGAAGCTATAAAAAAGCACGTATTTTCTCTCAGCAGAGATCCTTTTTTATAAGCATTCCATTACTTACATCTCTATATACATAGCAGTCAGCTTATATTGGCTAGTTCATTAAATGAATCACATGGCCACAGCAGTCAAGAATCACAGACTACACAAATATGCAAACAGGCACACTACATTGACTTCCATGCAACTTCAGACACTTTGCTCCTCCTGAATCTGCCAACTGATTTAAACTCTACATGAATTCATACAGTACACTAACTATACTTCTGCTGAAGCACCCAGTTAGCTCAAAATTGTGCTGTAGAGAAGACAGACAACAGAAGAATCAACAGGAATGACAACTAAGAAAACAGAGCCTGAAATACCTACAGCATTACCCTTCAAACTGTATTTGAGCTAAAATGGAAGCCTGCCAAGTGCTAACAAAGGTGACATTTTCTCTGCATCAAAAAAAGCTTAAGGACAATTTACCTACCTACTAACTGTGACACTGTTCCCTGGATTTTATGCCACATTTTTCAAACACGTTTACAACAATAACAAACTGTGCAGGTGCATTCTAGTCTCATCCTTCCTGGAAACTGGAGAATTTGAATATTTAATCTCAGCACACTCTTTTGATCATGGAAACATTTTCCAGTTTATATAGATACACTCATGAGCAGGCAGGTGAGATTACTGACTTGCTGCAGATTAGTTTTGCAACAAGTTTTTGTGGGAGTAATTCAGTCACCACTCGTTCTTTATCTTATTTAGCAAGAGGGGCCCTCATCCGGGGCTGATACTGCCAAACATGTGTGTGCATGGAGATAAAGAAAGTGAAAGAAAGACAGTGCAGAGGATGTTAAGCAAAACAAGTCTATAAATACATTCATAGTGAAAGTGATCCTGCTTTGAGCAGCAGGTTCCTGATGCTCCTTCTAGCCTGAATTAATCTACAGTTATACTGTCACTGCTTCCATTTCCCTGAACCAGTTAAAACCAATTCATTCAAGCAGAGAAAGAGAACTTCTAGAGTTTGTGTACAGGGATTCATCTGTGCCAGAAGCTCTAAACAGGCACTTCCAGCAATTTATTCAAGTGCTTTTATTCAAAGTTTTATACCATTCCAAGAGAAAGTGGTGCCAGACAGCCTTGTCTAATCTCCATTTTCATAGACTTCTCAACTCCTAAGAGAAGGGGAGAGGATTGTCAGGATATGACAGCTGAAGTCAACCACAATCCAACACCCAGGAAATGCAATCTTTATTCATCTAACACCCATTCATGTGTGTTATCCAACCATCAGCTAAGCACATAGGATAGACTCAGCACCGAAGAAGTTACAGAAAATAATGTAATTGGCTGCTCTGGAACTGCACTGCGGTTCCACTCACTGTGTTTACAATTGGCAATTAACTTGCAGGAACAAAATCTTCAGGTGGTCTTATAGCTGGGATCAGGAAACCACTTGCAACAGAGACTCAAAGGCTGCCTGGATGCATCAACAGCACTAAAGGAAGACAGTGGGAGTATCTGCCTGCCAGCTATGCATGATCACACACAGACACAGGCATGTGGATGATCAGAAAACATCCAGGTAAATACTGCAGGTTGTTTTTTTCAATGCTTGCTCGCATTGGTTTACTGGGATACAGGGTGTTATGTCCCATTAATTGCCTCACGCACTTGAAGGCTTTGTTTCTACTCCTGAGCTACAATGCCTGTGCACTCCAGACACCTCTTGGTCCTACAGAGTACATGGTGTTGCACTGGAAACTTAAATGATGCTCCTGTGAGCTCTGGGGAGAGAAAGAGCACACAGGGCTATGCTAGTTACAGCACTGCCCACTGCTGGGTCTGCTGTCAGCCTCTCATGATCCACTTGGAGGAGAAAGGAAAAGGTAGAAAGGAAAAAAGGAGGTATTTGCCTCCCACAGACATCTGCTGCTGAGCACCATAGCTCTAATTTGCTAGAATTTTCAGCTGCACATTCAAAGCACAAACCGATTTTGTTTTACCATAAGAACAAGAAATCCACAGTCAAACAACCTCCAAAAAACACTGTTACTAAAATCAGGGTTCCTCTAGAAGTATCTGCTGCAAATGAAACAAGCACCTGACAAGCAGACTGCTGTGGCAGCACACTTTTTTCAGGCTGCTGTTAGTTCCACACAAAATGGAAACGACAAACTCCATCCTGCAATTTTATGTACCTCATTTATTTGGCTAATTTGTCAGCATGCTTTCAACATGGTGGAAGAGAGCTCTCATCTCAAAACAGTAACAATGTAATAACTGTCTGTGTGATCATTTGCGGGTTTTTGAGCCACCAACATCAGTGGTAAGCCTTCAGCTAACATTTCCCTGGCATCACCAGGAAGAAGTATGGGTAGTGCCATTGTTACGGAACAGTCTGTTCTGTAACTTACATTTGCCACAGCTGAGTTACATTATTTCATCAACAGCTTCAGAAAACAGAAGAGGTTGCTCAGCAAATAAACTATCAGTATTCTGACAACTGGATAAACCATTTCATCAGCACTGTAGAACAGACATTGAATGTGTAGATCTCATCTTTCAATTTAGCTCTAACAAGCAAGCAAGCATTGCTAAGCAACAAGAAAAATGAAAAGTTAGGGCCTTGAGTTTAAATGGCTGTGAGACATCTATGGAGTTAATCAATTGTCCTGATTTGCAGAAGGCTCCACAGATTACAATAGTCTGTCCATCTCCTGTCACATCTCTCTAGTTCAGAGATTAATAACTCACAAGTTTATTCATCTAAGAACTCACAAAGGGGAAGCCTGATTGAACCTAACCACAGTCAAGCATATCCAACAGGAATGCTAATCATCAGCTGCTCTCACTCCACTACTCCAAAGAACTGGAGAAGTGCCTACAGTCCTTGTGGTCAGAGGCCACAGAATGAGAATGACTGAGCTCAAATGGATCTCTGGAGGTCCTCTGGTTCAACCCCAAGCTCAAGCAGGGCCACCTGAAGCCACCTGTCCACATCCAGATGGCTTTAGAAGATTTTCACAGATGGAGCCTCTACCACACCTCTGGGCAAACTCTGCCAGTGTCCAGCCACAGTGAAAAGGGTCTCCCAACGTTCAGACAGATGTACCTGTATTTCACTGCCTCTGCTCCTGCCTCATATCCAGCACCTGAGTGCCACACTAAAACTATGACAAGAAGTTTGCACTTTAAAGTGTAAGACCAAACTGAGACTACCACCTGCTTTTTACTTTAAAAGAGCTGAATGCAAAGATCAGCCAGTCCAGTTGCTGTGTGCATGATCACCTCTCTAAAGAACCTTGATGGAACTTGGGATGTACAGACAGAGCACAAGGACAGCTTGGATCCCGAGCCCTATCATCAGACAGGCCCTCAAATCTATGCCAGGCTTGCGATTTATCAACTGACTTCTCAAAAAGCACAGAGGCATTAGATTCTCCATGAAGACAACTTTTAAGCTCTCCTTCCTTTGGAGGAAGCTCTGATTTACAATTAGGCCTGTTAATCTGACCTCAATGCCACACAAAATAAATTGCACGAATATACATACAAGAGCTACTCTTGCAAAAACTGCATTAGCATATGAAAACAAAGATAAATTGGACACAACTATATTCAGGCACAACTTTCATAGTAGTCTTAAACCTCACAGCAGAAATGCAATCCAAAGTAGTCTTCCAGAAGAGCTGGTAGTGGAAAACACGCTCAGGGGAACAGAACATTTTCTATGAATGGAGCTATTTTTCCTTAAACTGAAGGAGAAAAGATCTAAATCAAATATCTAAGAAGAGCTCTTCTTGAATATCCTGGCCTGATCCTTCTTTAAGGAAAAGATGATTATTCACAAAGTTCCTCTAATAGTGACTTTTGCTTGACTGCCTTCCTTCTGTAGTCTCAGCCTGCACCTCTGGCAAGCCCCACCTCACTTGGTTTAAACTGTGGGTCTGCTGTCCTTCAGTAATGTTTGCCCTGCAGGAATAGTGCTGCACAACAAGGACATGGCTTTTTGACACAAATACAGAAGCCAACACAAGCCAAGTAACATCAGAATACCCATTGTTGTCTACATATGCGGATTATGACCCTTGATTTAGAAAATGGGAAAAGAAAAGCCATAGCTGAGTCCTACTGTCATTGCTAATTAAGCATTAGGATAAAAGAGTATGTTCTCTCAATACAGTAACATGGATACTGTCTGGAGTGAGTTTGTCAACTGAGCACCTTCTGCATCTCAGCCTAGTAGAATCACAGAGTGATTTGGGAATGGACCTTAAAGATCATCTAGCTTCAGCCACCTTGTTCTGGGCAGGGACACCTTCCACTAGACCAGGTTGCTTAGAGCTCCATCCAATCTGGACTTGGACACTTTGAGGGATGGCATATTCACTGTTCTCTAGACAACCTGTGCCAGAGCCTCACCACCTTCACAGTAAAGAATTTCTTTCTAATAGCTAAGCTGTATCTTCCGGCTGAAACCCATTTCCTTCATCCTATCAATACACTCACTGACAAAAGGTCCCTCTTCAGCTCTCCTGTGGAGCCCCTCCAGGTACTAGAAGGTGCTGTAAGCTCTCCTCAGAGCCTTCTCTTCTCCAGGCTGAACAGCTAAAACTGTCTTGTCCTCACAGGAGAGCTGCTCCAGCCCCATGAACATCTTTGTGGCCCTCCCCTGGACTTGTCCAGTAAGATTAAATGGAACATTTCAGATGTACTTTGGCCTGATATGAATGCATATATATTCTCATTACTAGGCTTATCCTTATACAGCACTAACCTTCACGCAGCCATAAACTGCACCAGGGTGGAGTTAATGCCTCAGTGTATCGATCACTTTTTTACAACTGTTGGTCATTCAGGAGTTAAACTAAATGTCTGACTAGAAAAAAAAAAAAAAAAAGAGAATAAACCCCCAACAACAACAAAAAGCATAGATCTAGAAACAATTACTCTCTCAAATTTCCACAATGAACTTGCCCACACATGCACCCCAGATTGAAAACAAGAACAGATCACTGCTTTACAATCTACCTAATTTCTACAGAAAGAACCTCCAAACAATACGAATGGATGTAGAGATCAACAGCTGAAAAAATTTCAATTTCAACCTAAAGACAAAAATATGATGAGCACTAACATAATCTGTTTCTAAGCAGAGTACAGTACTTTAAGTCCTGTATTTTCAGAAACTTTTTCTTGATATTTAACCACATGTCTCAAATATAGCCAGTTAGTGTTCAGTTTTGTTCTGCTTTAAAAGAACCAAGATTTTCAGACTTACAGAAAATATATTTTTCTCAATACATTAAGTTTTGAATGAGAAACAACTTTGAATATAGGACATATTTTAAGCCATACACTTCTCTTAGCTTTTCTGACTAACTTGACTTTCAACCAAAACTTCCTTAATTATCAAAGACTGCCAATCTACAGGCAAGTAATTATCCTATGTTCTAGTGTTAATTAGTTAAGATGAAGCTTGATTTGTTATGCTAAAAACAAATGCAGTTTTCCTTTCAGGTCAGGCACACACTAAACTTTTGGATTTCTTAGGAGCTCAAATGAAATATTAAGCTTCTCTATTTCAACATGTAAAAATAATTCACATACAAGTACATGGGATTAAAGCATGGTTCAGCTTCTGAATCTTAGGTAATAAAATGCCAACAACAAAATAGATAAACTGAGCAGCTAGCCAGAGCAGAACATGCCCAACAGAAATCTGTACCTTGGAGACACATTTCAAGTGTCCCACAGAAAAGGGTCTGCTAGGGCAAGCAGAGCAAACTTGAACCAGAACTCTGAATGGTTAGTGTTTTTACTAGCCACCAGCTGGAACTGATGGGGGAGCTGAATGTGGTGGTTGTGCACAACAGATACCCAGGTCTGGACATGACACTAACTTTCATGGTAAGCACAGGACAGCACACCTACCCTCGATTTATAGCAGAAAACAGGTATCATTTGTGAGCTCCAATTGCTGTATTCACACCAGTGACAGCAAGTGTGCCGACAACACCAAGATGTGTGGTGCAGCTGATACAGTGGAGGGTGGAGGTGTCATCCATGGGACCCTGACAGGCTTGAGGGGTGGGTCTGTATAAACCTCTTAAAATGCAACAGGCTGCACCTGGGCTGGAGCAGTATCAATACTGGCTGTGGGATGAAGGGATTGAGAGCAGCCACGGAGAAAGACTGGAAGGTGTTGGTGAACGAACAGCTGGGCATGGCTCAGCAATATGAGCTCACAGCCCAGAAAAGACACCTCAGGCTGCATCCAGAGCACCGTGGGCAGCAGGGCAGGGAGGGGATTCTGCCCCTCTGCTCTGCTGAGACCCACCCAGAGCTCTGCATCCAGCTCTGGGGCCCCAGCACAGGAAGGACAGGGACCTGCTGGAGTGAGTCCAGAGGAGAAACACAAAGATGATCAGAGGGCTGGGGAACCTCTCCTGTGAAGACAGGCTGAGAGAGATTTTTAATATCCCTCCTTTCATAGAGGTTGCCTGACTTCTTAAAAGGGGAAATGTGGTCTAACTGTTCTTGCACTAGAAATAGTAAATGCATCATCTGAACTCATACAGTTTGACTATAAGGAATCAAGACAGTAGGGTCACCATATTTCAAAAAAAAACCCTAATCAATTTTAAGTATTTATTGAAAAATTTCAGGCTTATTGAATAATACTGTTTGTCAGTCAGTGGCTCAATGTGGCATGACTAACTGGCTGGATCCCAGGTGCCCACCAAAGCTTCTCGTATTACACCCCTCCACAGTGAGATAGGGAAGAGAAAATATAAGGAAAGGCTCACAAGTTGTGATAAAGACAGGGGAGAGATTACTCACCAGTTACCATCACAGACTAAACAGACTCAGCTTGGGGAAATGAACTGAATTTACTATGAACCAAAATCAGGGAAGGATAATGAGAAGTAAAACAAATCTTAAAAGCACCTTCCCTCCACCCCTCCGTTTGTCCCAGCTCTCCCTCCCCCACCTCAGCAGAACAGGGACATGAGCATGGGGGATACAGCCAGTTCGTTTCAAGATGTTTCAGACACTGCTCAAGTACAGGAGCTCTTTCCCCTGCTGCAGCCTGGGGGCTCTCCCATGGGAGATAATCTTTCAAAAACTTCTCCAGCATTAGTCTTTTCCATGGACTGCAGTTCTCCACAAACTGCTCCACTTTGGGTCCCCTCCACAGGGTGCAGTCCCTTTGGAAGGCTGCTCCAGTGTGGGCCCCTTGTGGGGTCACAGGTCGTCCAGCAAACCTGCTCCAGGGTGGGCTCCTCTCTCCACAGGTCCTGCCAGGAGCCTGCTCCAGCACAGGTTTTCCCTGGGGTCACAGCCTCCTCTGGGCATGCCCCTGCTCCAGTGTGGGGTCCTCCAGGGGCTGCAGATGGATCTTTGCTCCCCCATGGACCTCCAGGGGCTGCAGGGGCCCAGCTGCCTCACTATGGGCTGCAGGAGAATCGCTGCTCTGGTACTTGGAGCACCACCAGTCCTTCCTCCTTCAGTGGCTTTGTGTCTGCAGAGCTGTTCCTCTCATACATTCTTCACTCCTCTCCTCTCTGAGAGCAATTACATTTGGACAGTAATTTTTTTTTCCCTTCTTAAATATGTTACCAACCAAGATGACACTACCACCTCTAAATGGCTTGATCTTGGATCCATCTGGCATCAGCTGTCAGACATGGGGGAAGCTTCTGGCAGCTTCTTAAAGAAGCCACACCTGTAGTCCTCCCTACTACCAAAATCTGGCTACACAAACCCAACAAACTCAACCTTTTGCTAACAACAGGGCCAGTTTCAGTAGAATTATGTTTGGGATACCAATGGATTAACCCATTTTGGGACACCCAGCTCCTTCAAGGGCCTCCAGTCCAGCTCATTCAAACTTGCATAGGTGCTCTGAAATCCTCCCTAAAGTGAACCTTACAACCAGTCTCAGTGAGCAGCTGCAGGTACTGAGTGAACTTAAAATGTACTGGCTTGTGATAATTTAATAGCTAAAATATCCAATCCACAAAAGCAATGCATTGTTTACAAAGGATGGCTTTAATAATGAGTATTTGCTTTAACTAAAGCAGCAGAGAAACCAAGCAGGTTCCTGAAACAAACTCCTACTGAGGATCAGAAGTATCATGGCTCAGGTTTAAGCTTTCCATAAAGCCTTGAACATGAATCAAGTTTTCCATTACAAACTACTGTTGAGTTGCAAGTCACGGCATTAAATCCAATTCTTCCTCCCTTCCCAGTCTGGATTATTATATATTATAAAGGCCTCTAGCCACTTGCTTTTGAAAAAAAAGTGCTAAGTTAACCAATGCAGTAAGTCAGGACAAGAAGGCAAGAAGGCTGGAGCTTCCTGACCAGCACTACTGACTGATTTACTAATCTGCTGTCAATTGCTCAGAATTTTTCCCAATATTGTTCCTGGCTATTTGCTATGTTTCTATCAGTTCGTTGCATCACCGCTCATACTGTAGAAGTCCAGTGGGCTACTTTAGCTGGGAATATTTTCTCCTAATATTTTCCTCACTTTTTTCTTCAGTAATTTAGATCTATCACAATTCCTTACATAGTCATGGCACGCCTTCAAATGCTGCTGTAGACTAATGTATCTGCTGTAGAATAATGACTGTGAAGTAAAGATATTGTAGCATTTTGAATACCATTACTTCTGTAGTAGCTGACTTAACGGGCAACATTATGTTACTGAAGTTTTACCGAAATGCCGCTTTAGGGCAAGAGTTTGATTCGTACATGAGCAAAAGTTAAAATGCCATGAACTGTTTTCTAATTGTTCATCCACCACATTAAAGCAATATTGTCATTTTAACCACACCTGAAGAATACACATAGCGGTTTGCAAAGGCTAATGCAGAGCAAATTGTCGAGTTAACTATAAACAGTAGTTAACTGCTTTCTGTATTAACAGATTTCTAGAATCCAGGCAATTCAATCATTGTCATTAATTCAGCACAACACCAACAAGATGCTGTAAATCACAACTAATGAAGTACTTAAAACCAGTATTAAAGTCACTTCCAAGAAGCAGCCTTCTTCAGCTGTATAAAACATCAGATGGTTGGTGATAAAGTCCAAGAAGTTTAATTTAGGTGAATTACACTGAAATGCACTACTTTTATATCTACTTGCTATATATGAATGAGTATAACTGAATGGTGTACTGGAAAAACAAATCTTATGGAAAAAATAATTACTACATCCCTTTTAATTGTTTTCATCATTTTCCAGACCCCTCTTAGAACAACAACATAGGAAGAACTTTTTAAAAAAGCAGATGCAAGTAAAGTTACTTAACATTGATGCAAATATATCAAATTTCAAAGGTAAAGATAAACAAAAGCTCACCATGGTTAGGTGAAAAGTATGTTCAAAATCTCAGTTTCTAGTGATCAGCTCGAAAATTTTATTTCTGAAAAAAAAGTCTTTATCTTTATATAATACTGGTGGAACGTAACCTGTGTCTCGAATTCTATATGTTTCAATTCACTAAACTGAGGTACTACTTCTCCCTCTTTCCAGGATAACGTAGAGAATAGTACAGTCCTAACAGCTTTAAAATACTTTATGTGCTCTGTAAAAGAACATCTACTGAAAAAATTTCACATTACAAGGTAAAAAGAGACAGGTAGTCTGAATTCAACAGAACAACAAAAAACTTCACCCTATCACCTCATTCATTAAGGAAGTTTCTATTTAAAGATACTACCTTCAAATATACCCTGTACATGTGGATCCACAAGAGGACACAGGGTTATATGCCCTAGTACTTACTGATTTTCAGAAAAGCAACTTAGTCATGTGCTAAATTACCAGATTCATTTTAAAATGAGAATTCAGTTGAACTTTGAAGTTTGCATATTGTTTTTTCTTTCTGCTGCCTTCCTTGCATTTGCAAAAATCCCAGTGTTCTGAAAACATTTGAGTAGCATTTTCTAATTAAGTGTTCGAGAGGATCACAGGCATCAGTACTGAAGCGCATTCTTCTAAACCAGAAATCTAAGAACAAAATACCTGGCTGCTTTCCAAAAGCCTGTCTTCAGGTGGTGGTAAGAGAGTTACAAGCCTGTAACACTAGTACCTAGGTAAAGTAATTAAAAAATAATACTAAAAGAGTATCTTTCACCACTTAATGTAAAAAACAGCAAAGAATTTTTCAGTAATTAAAAACAAAAATCCATCATCCATCAAGTTATAGGTAAAACAGTACATTTCCCACAAGAGGGAATTTTCTAAGAGACATGAACGCTTTACTGCACAGGCTAGCAACAACTGTGCTGTATACATCTAAATTAGCAGCTGGAGGGTGGGAGGGTAGCCTTCTGCTACACACACCCCCCACACCCCATCCACAGCTCTGTGGGGTTGTTTAGGTGAACATCAGAGAAGCCCCAGCTGAAGCTCACCTACCTGCTGGGCAACACTCCTCCCTTCCTTCCTGGCCAGCCCTGCTCAGGTTGTTGCTGCTGCCCTAGGCACCACCTGTGCGAGTTCATACTGGCCTCTTTCAGAAGACGCAATATCCTGACAACAGGTTACCTCTTCCCAAACCAGACACCAGTTTTCTATAAAGTTGTATGTACTTCACATCACTGAGATTACCACCCCAAGCAATTAGCTGCAGTGGTTCAAAAGAGTCAAAACTTATTCCAAACCTCCAACTTGCTCTCCCTCCCTGCACCAAATAAAGACACATAAACCAGCCACAAGAGAGTATCGACTCTAGTCCACACCAAACAACTTCCTCCCAATTAAGACCAAGACAAACATAACTTCTCATATGAAAAGACATTTTCAGAGATAATTAGCACTGTGTATGAAATGTGTTTGGACAGGTAATTTGATCATCTTCCCTAAATACCTTATAGCTGTGAGAAGTCAGCAACTTATCACATCTGCACTATCAAACAAAAGAAAAACCAGAAGTCAGGAAATTAGCTTTAGCTACTACCTGGGGTATTATATTCTCTTAGTTTAGATAAGGACAACAGCAGTGCTTCCTAGGCATAGATTTACTGAGTGAAATAAACAGAACATGCAGTAGCCTTCATTATTAGTTGACTGGATCATTCATTTTTGTGACTAGTCCTATTTAGTGCAAGTAAACCAGGTCACAAGAAATGCAAATTGCTGTCACTTCCGGTAAGTAAACTGTTTGTAGAGACTTGGGAGGAAAAGTAGTATAAGTTAAAGTTGGTAACTGCAAGTTTTAGAAATCGAATAGCCCCTTTAAATTTCATAAAGGCAAAGAAAAATATTTCTTGCATGATGCACAAAATTTACTGATGTAACTCTTTTATTTTAAGTTGCTGGGTCATTTTGGGGCATTTTTGTTTTGTGGTATTAGAGATCCATTTTTATAGGTATCTAATCTCCCTTCCGAATGAAAGACTCCGGAACCCTCCCACCCATGTACAACAGCATATACAGCACTTAATTACACTTTACAGACTAGGTCAGAATTAGACCACTAATTATGGTAGTCAGATGTATTTATGTACAGTTATGAACAGATTTTAACTTATCTGTAAGCATGTAAGAGTATCTGCCACAAGATACAACAACTGCCAGGAGCAGGCATGCATAATATGCATGTGGAGAGGCAATGGAAGATTTCATCTTTCACAGATCTACTAAACACTCTCTGGAGTGTTTAGTAGATCTGTGAAAGCAGCCCTTGCTCTCCATACCTCCTCCATCTATTTTGCTCTTCTGCTCTCTGACTGCTTCTTCACCTCTCCTATTTGCACAGAGAAAGAATTCTGGAATTGTGACCTTGCAGCTTTGACTTTGCAGCATTTCATAGTGTTGGTATAATATGATTCACTTGGTGTCCAAAAGAAAGGCCACAGAAGAGTTTAGGCTACAGGTGCCCAGGGCCTTTATGGCTTATTAGAAATGTCAGCCAGTAACCTTCATTACTGATATTCTGCTTCTTGGAAGATACCGTGATTTATACTCTGTATATCATAGATAACGATATGTGCTACGATCTGTATCATATTTTAGTACATATTGGTGTATGCCAATGATTCATCTTCAGCCTCCTCAAGCATGGAACAAATCCCATCTCATTAGGATGTGCGCCCAAACGCACTACCATTTCTGCATTAAGTTACTTACTGCATATTCAGTCTTAATACATAAACACACTGATTGAAACTGCTATGTTGAGGTCTGCTCTCCTGTCCTGGTGATCCGCCAGCACTGATCAAGCCACAATTTTCATTAATTGTGCTATTCTGATATCTCAAGCTTCCAAGTATAGACATCAGTTATCTTCTAGAAACTTGTAAACCTCTCTTCTGCTTACAACAGGCAGGCAACAGGCCCGTGTAGGGTTGCTCAAATCTAAGCCTCCAACGCTGCCTTGAAACGGAATTTCTGTATTTGAGATAGCCACTGTCTGGATGTTGGAAGGTCTGTGACAGAGGATGACAGCACCACATTCCTCCTTTGGTGCAGGCTCCCTCACACCACAAGCCTCCTCCAGGATCATCCACGCCTGAGCCCCTGCAATGTAACCCCCACCACCAACACATCTGGGTCAGTCAGCAGCTCTGAACATCAAAGGAGCCAAACCTCTCCTATGCTCCTTTGCTTTCACCCTTTGCCTGTATCCCAGCGTGAGGCTTTCACATGAACTCAACTCCCACCCTGCCTTCTGTGTGGCCCTTCAACACAACTGAGCTGCAAACCCAAAGATCATGTCTGGGCTCATTTCTGAGATCAGCTGCCTCGGAGCAGCTTCCAAAGTCTCCCCAGGAGAAACAGAGACACGGGGAGCATGGAGTGCAGCTAACACCAGGAAGCAAAATGCATCGTGTTCCCAAGCTCCCCACAATGACACTGCAGGGGAAGGACACTTCACAGCAATCACTCTGCTACAAAGTGATCTCTATCCCTAACAGAGAGGATCAGAGTCTTCTGAACCTTCACATAACATATTCAGTGAGGCTGCCATTAACTCAGTCTGAGGAAAAAAGATCTGAGACCAGCATCACAGCAGAATGCAAATACACAAATTTTTACATGTTCGCTGAAAAATTCAAGAAATGGGCAGCAAGGATAATTCCTTCAATCTCTGATTTTCCATTTCAAAAACAAAATTCTGCAAGACCTTTTCAATGTGTTCTTGCACAAATCTTTGTTGCCCATACAGCGAGAGCTTAACTCAATATTGCTACACACATAGTTAGGCAAGTTGGGCTTTGTCTACCTGGCAAAACCAAGTTTTATTGCTGCAATTCCTCACAAGGCAGTATTTTAAGGGGAAAGGTAGATTTTTAAAGAGTACCAATCTCAGAACAGAAATTCTAGAATTGTCACAAATACCAAGAATTATTGTGTACCTGTAAGTTTCTCCAAAAGGACAAACTCTAAGGTGTTTTTGCAACTACTACAATCACCCACTGAGTTCACAGTTCTTTAAAAAAATGCATATTCAGAGTGATACACGTCACCAATCAGGCAAAATAGGCATTCTCGTGAGAAGAGAAACTGCAGCTACCACTACATTCAGTCATGAGCACCTTAAGGGATGTGCAATGCTGCTCATTGATTCAGTGTCCCAGTCCTGGCTGTACTGAAGCAGTTCAGGGAAAGCAACCAAACATCCTGCTTTCCTTGGGTTTAGCTGCACACTGAGGACAACCTCTATACTCAACAACAAATAATGATTCCTCACAAAAAGCTAAATGAAGGGAAAAAGTCTTACAGTTGAGCTGTGAGAGACATTTTTTTCCCCTAACCACCATATGAAAAGAAGCACTGGGACATCTCAGCAACAGGAATCTACATGAGAATCAACACTGACTGACATTAAACTTACTGAACTGTGACTACAGAGCTATACAAAACATGTAAAAAGTGTTTGGGCAGGAATTCCACAGGAGGTAGATGACCAATTGAAGCACATAGGCATAGTAGATACTGTACGTTATATCCCAATTCTTTGCAAAGCAAGGTTATGCAGCCTTGCTACATAAGTTAAGAACATGTACAAATTTAATCCAAACACTGCAAACAAACAGTGGTCTAAAATATTTCCAGTTGTAAGAGACCAACGACTTGACAGACACAAACTAATGTGTGGACAAATTAATGTAATGGACTTATTCGGAATAAAGGCATAATAATATGAGCTCATGACATGAACTGCATAGACTGCTGGCAGCCAAAGTAACTCCTGCAGGTACCATTCCTCAGCCCACCGGTGGCAGATGAACACTGAAAGGAGACAGCCACAGAGCAAAGGGAGAACTGAGTCAGGTCACGGAGCATGATGAAGGCAAGACACTGGGTGCACATATCAACGCTCAGAGATACTTGCTTTCCTTAGTATACCTTCATTAATGGACCTTTACATTAAAGTTTTCTTAGAGATTGAAGAAAAAGGCTTTTCTAAAACTGTAACAAGAAGGGTAGATCTGAGAGAGATTTGGCTGTCTGGATGGAGGAAAATACGTACGGATGGAGTGAGGATGTGAGGCAAGAAAACGGAGGAAATGCGAATCAGTCCACTCTAAGGCACAGAGGGGATTTTTCGCAACATTGTGCCTTCCTCAGCATGCACTTCTCTAATCTTTATACTACACACAGCAAGAAAAAGCCCGCAGTTTGCTGAGGGCTGCTGCAATCCCTCCGAAGGTAAAACCCAAACACGCCTACTACACAAATCTCTCGGCAGCCTGCAAGCGATGAATGTCCAGCGGCGCAGCTCGTGCCCCTCTCCCAGGCGGTGCCGCTCGGCGGCTCCATCGGGATCGGAGGCCCAGGGAGGGAGGCGGCGGGAGGGTAGAGCCGCCGGTAGCAGGGGCAGAGCGCGGGGACACCGGCCGCGACCCCGCTCACCAACACGGCCGCCGGCTCCGCCCCACCAGAGCCCGGGAAAGCCCCGGGGACACTCGGACATAGCGGCCTGGCGGGCCCCCCGAAGCCGGGTATCGCCTCGGGAAACCCCCTGGAGCAGGGCATCACCCTGGATATCCCTCCAGCCCCGCTGCGGCCCCGGCGGCAACGCCCTCGGTCCCCGGGACTGCCGGCCCCTCCCGCCGCTCACCAGCTGCTTCAGGTCCTCCTCGGAGAGCCCGGCGTAGCGGTACCGCTGCTGCTCGAACTCGTACCGGGTCGTCTTCACCACCAC
>WEKY01044886.1:6338-20736 GCA_013390045.1 Picathartes gymnocephalus | reverse complement strand
TTTTTTTTTTTTTCTTTAATTAGCTGCTTGAAATAACACCTTTTTACACAAAATGAAACAATTATCACCTCTATTATCTAATGGTTTTGTTATTCAGCATTTACATTGAAAATCATAAATAGCAGCTTTCTTCCATAAAAGCAAATAAGCTGGACTCCATTCCCCATTTTCATGAATATTAAAGAATTTCATACCAAGTGTAAATAGCATAAATTTGTGAGCACAAAAGGACTTTCCTCAGCGGTACATCCACTGGAGAGGAGATAATGTTTGTTCACATTTGACAAGAAGAGAAGAAACTGAATGGATCCTGCACAAACTGGATGAATTTTCTCTCTGCAGAAATACCAGGAAAGCTCGGATCCACTATTTTGGGCACAGTCTTATTTAGTCTAGATTCTCAGAATATATCTGTAAAATCAGTCTCTTGGACAACATTAGCAAAGACATACTGATTACTGTGTCTGCCAGGGCAGTGATGGACTAAATGTCCCTACGCTGTTTTGGCAGTGACATATCTGAGAAAAGGTGGCAGCTGAAGGAGAGTTTCGTACAGCTCAAGAGCACATGGTGCTGATATAAATTCTTTCATGGTAAGGAGGTGCAATTTGGCTGGGGAAATCTGTACACAATGGGATGACTAAGATCTGTTATCCTAATCTCTCCAGACAAATGATATAGTAAAGCATTGTCTAGATCCATCTAAATTTAACATGAAGGGTCCCTATTGTGTTTATTTAGTGGATTAGCAGTGACCTTATTCAAACATCCTCTTCCCTCTCACTGCTTCCTTCCCTATTGCCTGTCTCTCCTCTACAGCTGGGAGGAAGCACCTCTTGGTCCCACAGGACTGTCCACTGGGTCACACTGCACTTGCCCAGGGCCCCTTGCCCCAACTGAAGCTGAACACACACATCTTAGAGGTACCAGAAGACTAAAATACATGGGCAATGGTAAATAAAGATTAGGCACCAGGAAGCAGGAAGAGATGGAGGAAGTATGTAATATAATTCCTTTCCTGCCACCCACGCCCAGCTTTCCTCTAGGTGCTAGAAGGGAATGAAGCCTCTCTTTCTTGTTCTCTTTCTCTCTTTCCCCCTGCTTCCCTTCCTACCTGGACAGACATCCCCTGGTCACTCTCCCACTGGAGCAATCTTCAGCAGATCCTAGGAGTGATGCTTCCAGGTTACTGGCATGCGTGAGGGACTGGCTTCTTTCAGAAAATCCTGGTGATATGTGGCCAGCCATTCTACACAAAAACCCTGGAAGTTCTTAATGTGTTCAGCATGTGCAAGCTGATTAAGTTCTGACTACAGGGAAACATAATCGTCTGCATGTAGTTGGAGGTAGTAAGAGGAGAAGTTATTAAACATGGTATGAGGGAGTTTATTAGGAGTAATAGGATGGAACTGAGAAGGCAAACACTTGAACATGTGGAAAAGCTGCCAGATAATGAGACCAACTTGGTATGAAAAGCTAGTGCAAGGAAGTGGAGGAAACCACATTTAAAATTAGACTTAACACTAGAAAATATGCTGCGGGGAACACAACTGCCTAGCAGAGATGTGCAGACGCCTTTTCTCTCCACACCTAGCACCCTTGGATCTCAAAAAAGGTCCAATCACAACAGATCCAGACTCCACAATCTGAGGCTTCATGCCATCTCTGCTATGATCAGAAGAAAAATCTTTTTAACATATGTTCTGAGCTACTGGAAACTGTAGCTGAGCTGATAGTGACAAAGATGGGAAAACCAAACAAGGGATACGAGGCCATCTTTGCACTGATAAAGGCCAAGGAGGATGTTAGAGCATTGTGATATTTATTTCCAGACTTGCCATCACCCATGGTTTTGCCTAAAACTTTTCTTATGCATCTAGTATTTTCTGGGTGGAAAGGGGTGAAAGAAAACTAAGATGTGTGAGATTAAAAAAAGAATGTCCCTAAAATTATTTCCAGGGTGTGGGAAGTGCAAGTAATATATTTTGCCTTTCAGTGTAAGGGAAAGAGAGCTGTTGGGAAAGTCTGGCATGGTTATTTTTACAGCTCCATGACTATTGCTAAACACAGCTTTGTAGACACTGTTGACTGGAAACACCCACCCACCAGCTACGTATTTATTGTGAAACCAAGGCAATAGCAGAAGGCACCAGGGCTGCTGTTATCAAGTCAGCTGGGAACATCAGCAATTCTCATGTCCTCTCAGCAGCCAGGTGATCCTGGAGCTCCAACTCAGCAGCAAAATCTTGGTTCTCAGCTGATACAACACTGCATGTATGGGACTAAGAAGGCTTGAATTAACTGTCAGACATTGCCTCAGGACGCAAAGATGCATAGATTTTTCCATTCTCTTTTTACTTGCAATCTCTCCGCTTAATCCCACACAGAAGTTTCAGTGAAACCCAATAGGTCACTGGTGGGTTGCTTCCCGCAGCTCCTGTTTTCTTCCTCTGCAGACAGTCTCAAACGGAGCAGCTAAAACAGGTTTAAGCGTCTGACACACGAATACCAGAAAAGAGCAGAGGTTTGTGTGGATATATTAATGGGCATATTGATTTGCATGACTGAGTAGTGCTCTTTAGGGGGTAAACATGGAAATGGCTACAGCTATTCTTGGAATTTAGTATTTTTGAAGGGTATTCTGTTTTTAGAACTAGAGATTTTTATTTCTGAAAAAAATCTCTGTGGCTCTATTCTATATGATGTTGCAGTTTTACACCCTCATATATGGACTCTGGAGGTGTCCTTATACTCTTGTACAATTTTAATGTACAAATCAAGACTATTTCACTGTGCAAACACAGACCTAAATGAGGCAAATTGAACTATTTCTGTTTCCAACCAGCTCCTCTATCTCAGAGTTCTTACAATGTAATTACACAGTTGAATATAATTTCTTTGCTGCTTTTTCATTACAAAATCTTGGCTAAAATATTCTGAGTTTGTGTTTATCTTCGTTATTGTTACAGACTTTGGCAGCAATACATGAGGAAATCAAATAAGGTCATTTTCATTATTTCATCCAAATGATAAACATTTTCGTCATGTGGCTTGGATAAAATATTGTAAGTATAGAGCTGTGGGCAGTTGATGAAATACTTATTAATCACAATATTGAAAAAACAATGGCAGAGGAATACTAAAAAAATATTCAAGATTATGAAGCTGTGTAACTTCACAGTTGTTGAAAAACCCCAATAATGTTTCTATTAAACTCAAACATTTTTGTTCTCAATCATACTTCATACTTAAATGCACAGTTAAAGAAAGTCAGAAAACACTACAAGTTTGTGTTTGTTTTTCTGTAAGTGAGAAAAAAAGCTAGTGTGTGTTCACCCCAATGTTTTGAGTTGTTTTCAGACAGCCTGTAAGTGCAATGAATTTGTCTTCACTTCCAAAAACTCTGAAATACTGTTACAGCTGCAGAGCACCTTCTTAGAAGGTGGTCTTAGGAGAGTTATCTCAGCTGTCCTGAGGTCTTTATTAACTCAACTCCATCATATTTCTTGCTTTTCATTTTAATATAGGTGGACATGAACATGGTGCCTATTTTTTCTGCTGTGCTCCTCCATCATTGGTGTTATCAAAGGATCAGTTAGAGAAAAAACAGACTTTGGAGGTCTGGGGTCTTGGATGGCAGGCTGAATTTGACCATTTAAGTGGCCCTTAGCAAGTAATTTCATTTTGCACATCAGTTTTCCCTTATGCCATTTGTAATATCCAGGACACTGAGATTTCTGGGTAAATGGCATTTTTATTAATTATTTGCATGACTCATATCCAAGAGTCCCAGTCTTACAGTAAACTCATCTGCATTTAACACAGTACAAAACTGATAAACACACATATACAGACTGTAAAATTGTGTGTTAGGGGCAGAGTAACAATAATCCATAATGGCAAATAACATTAACATTAGCTGTCTTCCATGACTCTTGCCCATGACTCATAGAAAATCCTGAAGGAAGCAGAGCTTTGAAAATTACACAAATTGATGAAACATCCACTAAAAATGACTTAGTCACAACATGTTCCCTGCTCATCAGCAGACTGTTTAGACAAGCTGCTATCTGGAATATCTGAGGTAAGGCAGCTGTTTCCAGTCATCCCCCTCCACAGTGAACTGTGCATGGAAACGGTACAGCGAGGATATGTGGAGGCAGCAAATGCCTACAGGATATCACCCTGAAGTGATCAAACATCTGAGTTTTGTTTTATTTCATAAGGCTTTTTTCATTAACAAAGCCAAATGTCATATTCTGTTATCCTAGTCCTTCCCATAAAAGGATTATAGCTGTCTAGTTTATCAGGGTTCATTTTTTGCTAACAACGGGTAGATTTCCTTCTCTTTACAGTATAAGACATTAATCTTCATTTTTCTACTAATCTGTCCAAGGGTTTTAACACTTAATACTTTATGCATGGAAAGCAAAAGAACTGTCAGCATGATATAATTAAATTCCCTCTCATTGACCCTCAACATATTTAACAACACCTCTTCCAGTGACATAATTACAGTAAATTAGAAGGAATGCTTCCAGGTTCAGTTGGATCTCCTGAATAGTAACTGCATTCTTTATTCCTGAAACCAAAGCTGTTAGCACTCCTGTTGAGATGTTTTTTAAGGACTTTCAAAGAGTAACAACTACATACCCATAACAATATTAGGTAAAAAATCCTACTTACATCATTGGTGATTCATTAGGTATCAAAGACCTTTCTGCAAAATATTTGATTTTCCATTTAGAACACAGTACCCAGGATTTAATCAAAATAATTTAGTAGATGTCTCTCTGCTCTTCTTTCTCAATAACCAAATGTACACAAACAGATATCAATGATAAACATTTCTGATTAGAGATTCTTAGGGGAGTATCCATGTCCCAGGCCACGGGTTTCAGAAAAATGAATACCATCTCAGGTTATTTAGAGGTAAGATTCAGGAAAAGATATAGAAAAAATAAATTATCAATGCAAGTTTTAAACTTATCTGCCATTCTCTTGCACAAAGAAAGCCAGAGTACGGATTGCCTTGGTCCTGGCAGGGTCCACTCTTCAAGTCTGAGAGAGGACCACCTTTTTTGACTGTCGCAGATCCCCTAAATGAAGATTTTTCTTTTTGCTATTGTCTTAATGTAACTAACTCTCAATTTTAATCCCTACAGGTACAGGATTGCACATACCATTTCAAACTGAAAAAAAATCCAAGCTTTTTGTTTAGTTGAATGTTCTCTTTCACAATTCCAAACTTCCATGCAGTGACAGCTGGAATCATCATATACACCAAAAAAATCCTGCCAATTTTGTCACTGAAAATAACTCTGAGAAGACACTGGTTTGCTATCTGCATCCTCTGCAAGTCCACTTCCTGACTATTGATTTATCAGAATTTTCTTCCCTCCACGAGCAGCACTGACCGTGCACAGCTAATTCACCAAGCAAGTGAAACAGAGCACCTGCATTTCAAGGGACCTCACAGCTGGGCAGGAGCAGCCACCCTTATGATTCACACCAGCAAACCTCTGTTCTCCACTGAGAATTTCCCCAGACTTTTCCTGCTGATCAAATTATCGCCCAGTGATAATGTGGAGCAGAAATGGAGGTTTCTTGGCTGCTGGAGGCAAACATGATAGCACTCAAGGTTAGCATATGTTTTTGCTCTATCAGCAAATGATCTCAGCTTCCACCCCCTAAATTTCTTATGCTAGAGAAAAATCAGAAAAGATCAATGTAGCAGATAGATATTTGAGGAGTGGGAGGAGAGCTGTATTTCCTTTAACTTAGGCACTGTCAAGAGCTCCATCCAGCTCTGGCACATTCATCTCTCCTTACTGCTCTGAGCTTTTTGGATGGGCAGAAGGTTCTCTGTCTTGCTCCACAGTGTGTTCAGGGCAGATTTCAAGGCTGTTATATATTTCCCCAGCCAGACCTAGGAGCTGGGCCTGAGGCCAGGAGTCCAGCTCGTTGTCCAGAAATGTGACTGGGATTTGGACTTTGTGATGGGTGAGGGAGCTGTGCTGAGTTTCCTTGGGGAAGAAAGGAGTTTGGCCAAAGCCTTTGTAGCACAATACAAGTGTAAACCCCAGAGCTGGGGAATGCCTTGTGATAGAAGGGGCTTTGGCCAATCTCTTTTTTATCACTTGCAGCACTCCAGGACCTGCAGCTGTACCAGAACTGTGTTGCATGTAAATGCCAATCATCACTGTGTTCACAGCCATGAAAGGGCACAGCAACTCTTCAACATATGACCGAGAGCAAATGGTTCGCACTCACCTCACAGCTGTTTCCTTCTGCTTTGGGAGAGGACTAAAAATACATGTAGAGCAAGGAAATGGGTTTTGTGCTGGTGTCCTGCTTGTCTTTCCCTCTTGGGAACTACTAAGTGTGGAAGAGCAGAGAGGCAAGCAAGCCCCCTTTCTGTGAGCACTGTCTCTTTGCAAACTCAGTGGGTCTTAGCTGGATGGAGACAGTCAAACTCACTAAGACAGACTACCAAGGCTTGGCAACACAGCTGTAATTATTTGAGCTGGTTGCCTTTTGTTTATTTACTTGATTGTTATATGGTTACATAAATAATCTGTTTTTCATTATTTATTCCTTATCCTTTCAATTTCCTCACGAAAGAAAGGAACAAAAGAAATTTAGTAAGCAAAGACAAGGACACACAGTATTTCTAAGGTCATCTATCCTACAGGCTCAGGAAAAGAAAGAGAGCAAGTTTCTAAGTGTTCAACTACAAATCATGACTACTACAAAAGTAGGTAGGATGTTGAGAAAGAAGGGATGTGTGCTTCCCAGTTAGACTGGTTTACCTTGCACAGCAATAATCTCTGGTTCAGGGATGGAATGCTAGACTCCTTACCAGGCTGCAAAACCCCATTCATACTTGATCCTTGCCCCTCTAGCATCACCTAGCTTCAAGAAAAAGCATGGTCAGGGATGAGAAAGAGTAAACAGTGGTCTTTGAACTTCTGTTTTCTTTTAAAATTCTGGTTAAGTAATCACTATTTTACAAAAAAATAACTTAATTGGGAGACTGTGTTTTCACAGTTGCCCGTGCCAATCTGTAAGAAAGGATTTGAGGCTTTCACTCAGACCTGAGGCATCTTGTGAGCTTGTCTGTCTGCCTACCTAAGCTCAAGAAAGGAGACGAAGTTCCTCCCCACTATTCCAGTTTAAAATCTATGCTATTTCACACAAAAATACAGTAATAGATGAGTTTATTTAAGTTACTCACAATATAACAGAATAGTGTTCACTAAAAGCAAAAAAAGAGAGAAAGGTCTGCAAGGACAGGACAAACAACTGTGTATTTACAGCCTCCAAAGCAAAAGAAGCCAGGGCTTCCCAGCAGGGCAATGAGCTTTGCTGAGGTGGTGGCAGTAGCCCCAGGAGCAGCAGCCCTGCCTGTGCAGCGAACAGGACTGCAGCACTGCAAAGCTGCTTGAGGTGAGACAGCTCTGTGCTCACTCCACAGTCCTCTCGGGAGAAGGGGATTTTTCTGCTGACTGACCTAGGCTGTAAGAACAAGCCTATTCCTAGGGAGCAACATGCTAAAAACCCTTAAATACTTTTTTTTTCTTTTTAAGGAGGCTGCTTTTTCATCTGAGTGGAGATGGATGTAAGGCAAATGAAATCTCTCCATTCAAGTCCTTTCAGCCTCGTTCCTTTTTAATTAATTTTGGCTGTGTGACAACTTCCCTTTCCTGTCTCATTGCTCTTTCAGATCTCACCTCTTCCCCCCACGAGCTGTCAGAGCTCTGTTTTCACTCTCTGGCTGTCACTTAACTTTTCAGTGCAAACCCCAGACCACAGGCTCTATCCCACAAGCTCTTTTTCCTTTCTTCCCCTTGGACTGTGCTTACAGACTCTCATATTACTAAAAGACAATGGAAAAAGACCACTCCTTGTTTTGGCTCCTGTGTTTATGCTGCTGTTAGAGAAAATCTGCAAAGGCAGAAGAGGCGTGTGGGTGTTTGGACCTGCACACCAGGATGCTTTTACACCTCCACCACACTCACAGAGATAAAGGTATCAAAGAATTTTAAGTCCTCATTGTACTAATTTAAGGACTAACTTGACCCCAGAATGTCATTTACAGAGACTGTGCTGGAAGGTACTAAACCTTAACTCAGGCTGAAATAGGTGACTCAGGGTGCCAGGCTCCCTTCACTCGTGTCTGACAACAATCAAAAATCCAGTGTATTGCAGGCCTCCAGGATTTTTCCCACTATTTGGATGTGTCTATAGGATACTATGGAAAGATCATATTGAGACAGGTCTGCAGAAGCTCTTTACTGGATCATGGCACACTTGTTGTACGTGAAGATGGCACATTTCCAGCCTCTTGAATCCCACCTTTTAAAGACTCCATATGGGACCTGGATCTGAAAATATTTTGGTGTATTAGTAAAAGTTTTTCTTGTCTGTGAAATCATGTGTTGAAGCATTCTCATGAATAAAATCACTTGAATCAGTTTGTCCTTAACTTCTCTCCCAGCTACCTCTCTGTTACATTATTTAAAGCAAAAAAAAAAATAGAAATTTTCGTTTTTCTTTTGTCCTTCACATTCTCTGGTGTTAGCCCACACACCATACTTTTTTCCCTCAAAATGCTTGACTTATACACTCAATTTAATAATCACTGTTGCATTCAATTAAAACAGAAACATTATGATGTTAACCCCCTATGATTGGGTTAAGGGAGACAGACTCGCAGACATACAAAGAAATTGATGTTCTTTAAGTGTTTGGAAACTCCTAAACTATTACAGGAGAAATTATCTTTCCACTCTCATGACTATGTTCAAGAATTAGCCAAAATTATTAATTAATGTGATGACAAAACTATTTTACAGTGAGTAACGGCAACCTAAAAGGATAACAGAGTATAGCAACATCACAGCCTTCTTAAATCACAACAGAGCTACTCTTATGATCTTGACCTACGTGAATAGGGAGTCTTTAATGGTTACTCAGTTAAACAGTTGCATAGTTTTCATCTGGATAAAACGACAAAGCCACTCTAGGCTAGGACTTCTTGGAAAATATCAGAAAAAAAAATAAGGAAAAAAGAAAGAAAATCGCCAAAGAAAAACAAAATTACCCTTGTTTTATAAAAGAGTCCCATCAGATGCCTCCCTATTAAATGAACTGTTTTGTATTATTACCCTCATTGACCCAGTGATGTTGTACTTGAAGACATAAATATGATAAACAATATATATTTCAATTCTGCGAAGTTTTTCAGACTCACAAGAACACAATAAAAAGTCTTGGGACTGAAGTCTCAAAACTCTTGAGACTCCCTGTACTCCAAGTCCACATGTAATGTCTTAAGTCTGTGATGCCCCAAGCGAGCAAACACAGCCCCTCCAGAGATCTGTGGAATCCCCTTTTGTCTAAGGACATTTTGAAGCTCCCTGGCCATTTACTTAAATTCTTGGGGCAGTTTCCATCTCCTGATCCAGTCATATCCCTCCTTTTCGAATTAGGACCATTGTGAGGAACCAGAGCACCTGGTGTGTGTCAGCTGATTTTCCTGTTATCTTGCTGTGATTTTACTGCTATGTATTACACTTCTAACACTGTGATCAGCAGCATTAGAGGGCAATGTATAACACATTCAACACAGTGCAAGCTGGAAGTGGAATCACTTTTGTACCCAGTAGCACAAAACCACTGAAATGTTTTTAATAGGGCTGTTTTTAATAGGCTCATTTTTAAAGAAAAAATATTTTACACACTGGATTATAAATTCATGCTTTGCTTGTGAGAAGAGGACATTCTGTGATCCTTGACTAGAGGGATTCATGGGGGAGCAGCGCATGCCAAATTAACTAAAGAAGAGCCCAAATTCCCATCAATTCAAACAGGAAATGAGAGAGGAAAAGAGTTTTGTTTTCCTGCACATCTTTTTAAGATCAATTCTTTTAGCTCCGAATTTAGAACTGCTTGGAACTAAGCCTAGCTGAAACAATTAAATGATTTACTACTGTTTAAAAATAAATATGACTCCAGAGTATACTTTAAAAGTACTTCTGTGGTTATTTTACTCCTTTTTTTTCTTTTTCATTTATTTATTTATTTTTATTTAGAGGGAGAACAATTCTTCCTCTATACTTCTGTCACCAAAAGGACAAAGAACAACTCAGGCTCTGTTAATTAACAGTGGAAAAATGTTTCTTGACTTTGAAACAATTTATTATTATATGCTATTTCACAAGAGGGGGATTAAAAAAAAATATATATGGTGTTACTAATGTATGTACATAAACTGATCCTTAAGTGAATGAGGAGTATATCACAAGAAAGGCATGACTTGGAAATGGCATCAGTTTCCCTCTTGTTTTCAATTATACATATTCCAGGCCAATTCCCATGGCACAGTTTTCAGGGGAGGAGAAAAGAAGATGTACTCTGTGCATTAGCAAAAGCCAAAATATTAAGGGGAATTCTTTTGTTGACATGAGGCCCCCTGCATGAGCATCATGGCAGTTATACATTTGGGGTTCTTGAATAAAACCAGGTGGGAGCAGGCAAGCGTGTGTCTTTAGAGCTATGGCACAAGTCCGTCCCCCAGCCCCAGGAACAGACGTGAGGTTGTTCCAGCCTTTGCCCTGAACGCCTTCCCTGGCCCAGGAAACATCTTTTCCAAGGGGTGCTTGCTGTGTTTCATTCCCATCTGCCTGTGGTAAATGTTGGCTGGCAAGTCAAACTGGATCATGCTTGGGCTCGTGGTTCCTGGATGGGCTTTTCTGTAGAGACACATTCCCTTCCCACACTCCAGCCAGCCATGTAGGATCAGTATTTATTAATAAGACAGACTATGTCTGGTGGAAACACAAGCACAACGCCACAAGATGTGATTATTTGTCAGCTTGTCACATCATGATAGAAAGAACTAGCTGCAAGTTAGTGTCTTGTGAAACTTCTCTATCTGATAGATGTGTGCTTTGCACAGCAACCAGCACTCTTTGGATTCGGTGCACATCCAGCAACTTGTGAGCACACCAGATTTGTCCTTCAGTTTGCAAAGAACTGAGTCCTGCATTAACTTCAACCTGCCTCTGCAATCCACAGAAAGGCCACACTAGTTTTCAGACTTGAGAGAACAGAGGTTGAATGGCATAGCCATTTAGAACACCTCTGAGGTAAAAAGATTGATTAACTATTGCAAACTGTGGTTCTACACATGGAAGACACTGAGGTAACAATTTTTTACCATGAACTTGTTGACCAACAAAATCAGTTTTCTTCCAAATGAAAATTCAAAGCTGTCTATAGACAGCAAGTCCAGCACCACCTTTAATCAGGACTTGCTTGTCATGGGCAACCAGCGTGCAACAGCTGACACCAACACATGGCCCTTTGCACAACTTCAGACCTCTGTTAAGTCCAGAGAGGTTAAATAGTCCTTCTGTAGCATTTGAGAAGACAAGGAACTGAACAAAATCCTTACTTTATAATTTCAACTCCACTGAAGTTTAAGTTGTGAGAACAATGAATTATATTGCTAATAAATAATAATGTTATTAGCGGCTGTTTAGAAAACTTTAAAATGGAAAAAATATTAATCTAAAAATAAATGCTTTAATTTTCAGTGAAATAAAAAAAATGCAATGTATATTTTATTTTCTCAGCCTTTGAGGACAGTTCTGAGAATGTCACTTTAGATGAATACAAAATATTGTTTTGTTGTTTTGGCTCTAGGTGGCTCTGCCTGAGCAGGGGCATTGGGCCAGCTGACCTCTGGAGATCCTTTCCCACCTCAACCATCCTGTGCTTCTGTGAGATGGTCAAGTGAAAGTCAAAACCCTTCCTAAGCATTTCCTTCCCCTGCTTCAAATTAATCCACCTAATTTGATCCTTGAGGTCCTGAGCTCCTCTGGTGTAACATAAGGTATATGCATGCGATTCTGACAGAAAACTTTCAAACCCAAGGATGTAACACTTCCTCTCTCCCGCTCCTAAGACATTGCTGCTCTTCAGTTGCAAGTACTCTCTCCACCCCTAGAGACTCCATCTGCCTTAAATCAACTACTTCATGGGTGGTGGAGTTTTTTCAGTTGGTTTTGGTTTTATTCTCATAGAAGGGGATACAGTATCAAAGGAAATAAGCGCTGAAGAATTTTATTTCACATAGTCCTTTTTCCAATTTGAAAAAAATTAACCCCCAAGCAAAGAAAGGCACACTGCCCAAATGTGCTATGGCGATACCAGTCAATAAATGCAATGCAGATACACTTTTTTCCCCCTCCTTGCCACTGGTAAACATTTGTTCTGCAGTGTTACATTTCTATTAGAGCATTTTGGAGAAGGTAAGGTTTTCACATTACCCAGACACCCTCTTTTCCCAGACACTTACATACAACCCTACTAATTTCCCACTATTCAAAACCTGCAAACTGAGATAAATTTGGCAAATGGAACTATTGGCATTAGTAGGGAAAATTTTATTTGATCTTTAAGCTTTGTATATTTAAGGTCTTGTCTGAAAGAATTTTAACTTAATCAGGTTACTGGAAATCCTTTTAAATACTCTACCATTATAGGATGTGTCCTCTCCCTTTTGTTTGTCTCCTTCTCATTCATTGTCTTTCATGATAATTCATTGTTTCAAATCTGCAATGTATTGCTACTATTGCTCATAATACCTTGAGAAGAAACAGGATCAGGTATTTTTTCAAAAGAATAAACAGAAGTGAACTCCACTGAATGTCACCCTTGGGGCAACAGGGAAACAAGCTTGTACATGAAGCAAGCACTTGCAAAACATTACAGGAAAATACAGCTATTGATGCCTTTAAAGGGAACTAGCTAGGAAAGTAAATGCAAGAACTTTATTGTCAATATATGAAACTATACTGTAACTCAAAGCTGGGTCTTAAGATGGCTTTTGGTTTAGCTTCCAATATATCATATGCTATATGGCCCTATGCAGAGAAAAGAAACCAAAACCCAACAAAACCCTCACACTTTTGGACAACATATGTTCTAAATGTCATTGATTGTTTCTATATTCTCCTTGAAGATTTTCTTCTTTTAGTTGCTTGAAGTTATGCCAATCTCAGATCAACTAAAGAGATTTAGAGAGAAAACTTATGGAATTAATTATTTGAAGTAGGATGACATCTCCACTCAATGTGCAGAATACAACAAAAGCATAAAGACAATACAACATAAATGACCCTTCATTTGCATTTTTATTGTATTAATTACTATTCTTTTTGACAGTTTGAAAACAGAAAATCCAGCACACAGACTACAACAAATTAAGTAACTTTTAGCAGTGCTCACGATTTTGGCAGTGCCATGATAAGAAAGTCGATTTAGTTTTAATTTTTAATTACATTGACAAAAATAATCACTTTGTTGTTTAATCATTCAATCTTCTTATTTTATACTTGGAAATATAAAATATCTTGGCCAAATCTCATCTGTCACCCCAAGCCCCAATGGAAGTTTGTTTCCTAGATTAGTAAGTTATCTTAATGAAGGCTATTTCATTCCATGAATCCCATGCTTTGGCAAACATGATCTACAAAAGGATTTTTACTCTGCAGTAAACTCAGAAGCTGAGAATGGTCTTGTATTGGCAACTTCCATGTGTCACATAAATAGAACAAAATCATTAAAAAGCCCCAACTTTTAAAGCTGCAAAGCCTCCTTTGCTTAAGAAATGTGACATCACATGTCAAACTTCAAACCATGTAATATTTTATGAAGATACTGTAACAAAAAAAGAGAAAAGATAGGGTTAATACCATTAACTTAGCTGCTCCTTTTCTCTTGAGGTGAACCTTGGTCTTGGGGGTAGTAAGTGAGATTTTATACTTCTATCAATGACTTACACTTCAAAGTGGTACAAAAGGCATTTAGAGTGACAACAACCAACAATCTGTTCTCAGGAGGTGATCCCCAACATGAAAGCACCCCAGTAAAACCTGATAGAGAACAGAGAACAAGCTGCTAGGCATCACCAGCTAGACTGCATTTTGAGAAATGCCCTGTACATATCCCACCTTCACTCAAACATTGGCTACTGCCACAGCTACACTTTTTCCACTACATAATCATTGACATGTGGTTCGAAGAGAGGAATTGAAGAAAATATCCTCTTTTTATTCCTCATTCAATAGCTCCCAGTGTTAATCCCCAGCTGAAGACTGAAATCAGCCCACCTTCAAGATACTTGTTTATTCAGACAATATTACTCTATTTCCAGCTTTAAAATATTTTGCATCCAAAGCTTTGATATGGTTAAATATCTTATTCTTAAACTGAATGCATAGACTTTTCTTATTTGGTTGCCAGTTCAGTATATTAATTAAAATTTTAAGCAAATTAACATATTAATTTCAAATCTGCCAGATTTTGCATCCAAATAATCAGCAGC
>WEKY01044885.1:321319-366264 GCA_013390045.1 Picathartes gymnocephalus | reverse complement strand
TGACCCAAAAAAATGTTGAGTTGTTTGGGGTTTTTTTCTATGTACTAGAAAAATGGTCTATCTGGTTAGACTATTCTAGCCTTAATTGCTGTCCTCCTTTGCTGAAAGACTGGGACTATCCTTAATAATTCTTTAGAAAAAACCCGTATAGATGTTGTAGGAATTGGAAGTTTCAAATCATGGTTGTGCAATCAAATATGTGAGGGGAAGGATCATCCATCTGTGACACTTTAAATTTTAGAATTCTGAATCATAGTGTTTGGTTCTTGTGATCACTAGCTGGTACTCAGGCCTTCTCCAAGCTTTCTGAAGGACTGAACTCATAAATAGACAAATTTCTAACAACAGCCAGTAGAGGCAGCTGCTTTGTGCTTCTAGTAACTGAAGTACACCATTAGCTATGTAGTGCTGTTTTATGAGAAGATGGATTGATTAGGGCTCCTCTAGACCCACAACCAGGATCTCGATTTGGCTTCTAATCTGAAAGACATTTCTTTTTGCCTCTTGCAAAAATACTTCCTGTAGCATTGGTTAGTCTTTGACACTCCTCAGATACACAGCTCACTCTTGGAATTGGGAACACATGCTATGCATGCTGAAGACATGATAAGAGTGGTGACTCAAAAACTTTGTTGGTTTATAAATATATTTTAAATGCTCGCATGATATTAAGCGAATTAAACTATTTTTTTTTCTCCATATACCTCATCTCCTTTGTTCAGCTTGTGTAATGTAACAAAAAGAAATTTATATTAGTCTGAATAAACAGCAAGCAGAATTGTTTTCAGCTAAAAAGATTAATGGAACTGAAATTTCATGCTTTTAAACTTGCTGTTAAAAAAACAATAGACCGTAGCTTGACTCCCTAACTCAGCTTGATCTGCTGTTGCTGAATAATGCAAACAAAAAATGTTGAATTTCTAAATAGTACATTTAGTACTGAGAATTGCAGAAATTGGTATTGCTGTATTTATCGTCACTTTCTATCCCATAGACACAGTTTGATATTTTTCCACCAAGGAAGCTTGAGGTTGGAAATTCAAAATACAAACTGCAATTAAGAAGTACACCAGACTTGATGTCAATGCTTTCAATTCAAAGATGAATAATTCAGTAAATGTCCAGATTTTAAAATCCCCGGAAGTTTCAGTGTCAAAGGAGCACAGGGATTGTACGAGGATGAAACTTGAATATGGCAACATGAGTGTTTGTAATAGAGCAGGAGAAAACTGCAGAACTCTTCTTATTTTTTGCTAATACTATTAATACATTTTTACTATTATTTCTTAATTTATTATTTGTTGATTAATAAGGCAAAGGGCTTCAAGACTAAAAGTATAAAATTTAAATTACAGTAGAGCATTGGGTTGTCTAAAGATGTTCTATCTATCCTCTCACCTTTCTATAAGGAAAACCTATTCTTTTGTCTATTGTATAGGTTGGGAATGATTCCTTTGGCAATGATTATGCTGATAATTTGAAGAAGAATGGTATTTCTACAGGTAAAATTTTACTTTAAATATTTTGTATTATTTTTGAACTTCAAAAACTGGTAGTGGAGGATTTATTATTTTTTTACCTTTTTACCTTATTGGATATGTTTTACCATTCAGAACTATGAATAACTATTTTGCAGCTGGAAGGAATGGATGAATATGAGAGACAATTTGGGGACTTCTGAAATGAGCTGTACCACTAAAAATAAAATGCAGTGTTATTACCTCTAAACCTCAGATGATTGCATCAGTGCAAGTCACCTGAAGATAACTTGCTGTTATGCAATTGTTTAGTCTGGCATTAATGATAATCATACCTGGTGAGAAATTGAAAAATTCAGTCTGATTATTCATTCTCAACTTCGTGTTGTCAGAGGAGGGATGGAGTGGAAATTCAATGGCAAATGCAGTGCATTTCACCTTTGCTTTGTGAACCGACCCATGCAGTCATTTCAGAGACTGCAGCTGATGTTAGCACACATACACACAAAAATCAATGTTACAAGGCTTTCAGAAAAAGGGAAAATTAGACATCCACAATATTCTGTTATCTTTGTGCCTTTGTAAAACCAACTCCCTCTCTACTGTGTGCTTCTTAACTATATGATCACGTTTTTGTCTGCATGACTCTTGTCTCCTTTGGGGTGGACAAGGATGGACAGATGTAATCACTAAGTGGCAATTAAATATTCTGTTTATCTATTCTGTTTAATGTGCAACCACGGTCTTAATCTACTACATTATTCACATCCTGCCTTAAAACTATCAGTATTTGGTGGGCTTTTTTATTATGCTTATCAGTGTAGCATCTAAATATTTCACAAATATATATATAGGTTTATTTATTGTGTGTCTTTCAACTTAGGGAAGAAATCGAACAAGGATACCATAAAAACAGTGTCTGTTAGTGTACAGTTCTGAATGTCTCCAAAGCATGCCTATCTCATGTCCTTTATTGTGTAAATAAAGCAATTATAATGCATAGCACTTAATGAAAATGTATATGCCACAAAAGACCTTAATGTTTTCTGATTTAAATGATTGATCTTGCAATCTTAACATGAATTTTTAAATAGTATTTATAGAAGCAAAAGAAAAGTCTAGAAAAAAAAATTAGTAATTCTGTCATATTGCACTTCATTGATACCTACGTAGATCAGTTGAAGTGTTGGAATGTTTAGGTCCAAGGTACCAATTTCTGCTGATTGAGTTAAAAATATCTCAGAATTGTGTTTGATTGTCACCTCCTACATTGATCAGCCCTGGTGAAAAATAATGTATACT
Source organism: Picathartes gymnocephalus (assembly GCA_013390045.1). Classification (NCBI taxonomy): domain Eukaryota; kingdom Metazoa; phylum Chordata; class Aves; order Passeriformes; family Picathartidae; genus Picathartes; species Picathartes gymnocephalus. Next base: position 363,484 of record WEKY01044885.1, on the reverse strand, counting down.
GCTGGTGAGGTTGATAGGATACTAGCTTGTATTCCAAGATCTGGAGGCAAGGGTGATTCAGTGTGCTCAGAGCTTTTTGCTCAAGATGGTCTTATTTCAGTCATGGACTTTTTGCCCCAGTTTAATCCTTTTCTAGCATATCCCTGTTGTTGTACATAAGGATGCTGGGTACTGGATGAAAATCCTTGGTGTAATGCAAGTTCTGCCAGCTCTCATATCTTGAGTCCTTGTTGTATGTCTTCTTTATGTTACTCTTCTGTTTCCTAGCATATCAGCATACCCCTTTTCTTTCCAATTCAAATCTGATTTGCAATTTCCCCTTTCCCTATCTTCTTATGTTCCACAACCAACCAGCTGCCAGTGCTGCTCAGACCATTTAGATCTTTATTGATTTGTTGTTTCCCACATTTGAACCAGGCAACTTGCTGCTCATGCTCCAAGAGCATTGAAAGTACAGAAGACACACAGTCTCTGCTTTCAATTCCAGCGTGCAGACAGAATTCATGGTGAAAAGAAGCTGTAATTGCAAGGGAAGTCCTGCTCTGACCCTGGTAACTGAGCTAGACAAGGGGACCTCCAGGGCAAGTGCCTGCAAGACTAGCAAAACGAGATAAGCGTGATGTAAGGTGTTTTTTCAGCCTTGTCAAATTGGAGCAGATTGTTAAACTGGCCACAAAGGCACATCTTGAGAAAGAAGCCCACTTTTGCCCAGCATCAAATCCATGTTCTAAAACATTAGAACACCAGAGCTCCTTAAACAAAAGGTCACCAGAATTTGTCTCAAATGGAACAGTAGATTTTTCAACCCTCAACTTTTTGGTCAGTTTTCTGCTACAGTGCTACTGGTTTCTACTCCCAGTTTCCTGTCATTGGTTAGTATTTGACAAATTTGCTGTCAGCTGAAAACAGGTTCTTATAGTAGTAAACATGGAACAATCTTTCTAACAGACAGTGCTGCCAGCATCATGTTAATTTCTCTGAATAATAATCCAATGAGGAAACATACAACCCCACCACTGCCTTCACAGCATTTGTTAATATTACTGCTGAAATGCAAATCTACACAGAATGAGATGCTGGGTTGTTTTAGTATTTTTGTTTTTCCTTAGCCTTGAGTCTATTGTTTCATTGGATAAAAGAAATATTTCCAAGTAGGAGTAGAGTGCCTGAGAAGGCTGTATAAATAACATGCTTTCTTTAAAGCAGAGATGTAGCCAAATTAAAGAATGTTGGACTCATATTTCTGTTTTGTGGGTGTAAATTAACACTTTTTGTTGTTGTTAGCTTCTCTGGCATTGTTGCACATGAAAGAGTAATTAGCATTTTTAAATTGCTGGAGGTTATGGGTTCATTTTAGCTTTAATTCAATTAAACTGCATCACATGCTATTGGTTGAAAGTAATGTATTGAACTAGTGCATGCTCTAACTTTGCCCTTTCTTAGCATTTGTAGGTCAAACTACAGATGCTGCTACTGGAACTGCTTCAATAATTGTCGACAGTGAAGGTACATATTTTTGCTCTGAGTTGTCCTCTTTGTTCTGCCTTTACAGCCATAAAAGAAACCTTTGCCTTGTCACTATTAATTGTGGATTTTTTTTCCTACATTTTTCATTTTTTTCAAGATTTTATTCACACTTCATTGCACTTCTGTTTATTGCAGGCAGTTTAGGATTAGGTGCCTAAAAGCAGCAGAATCAGATGCTTAAATTAGCAGTGTGATAGCCATAGTTCAATCAGCCAGCTGATCTATCTAGTTTTGCATTTCCTGAACACACAGTGTATTAGAAGGATAAAGCTCTCCTTCTCCACTACGAATTACCCAGCACTTTAACTATAGAATCATTTAGATTGAAAAAGACCTTTTATGATCATGGAGTCCAGACATTAACCCAGCCACTGCCAAGTCTACCACTAAACCATTTACCTAAGTGCCACATCTAAGTGTCTTTTCAATACCTCTAGGGTTGGTGACTCAGCCATTTCCCTGTGCATCCTATTCCAGTGCTTGACAACCCTTTTAGTGAAGAAATTTTTCCTAATATCCTATCTAAGTCTCCTCCCCTGGTAAACTTGAGGCCATTTCCTCTGGTCCTATGAGGGAAGGATTTGCCTCCTCAGGACACCAAGTGAGTCGTTATGCTCTCAATCAGGAAAAGGAATTGCCTTCAGTATAAGTAGAAATATTTCTGTTGATCTTGTAATTTTACCACAAATCTTGATTTCAAGTTGCATCTGCAGTCATGAATACACAGTGAAATGGCTTTTTTTTTTTTCTGTGTTAGTTTTCCTTAGCCTGTGCCTTCGCTCTCATTTCGCAAGGGAAGAAATAAAGATTTGGCTTGTTTTCATATTCTTTTTCAAGACTGCTAAACTATCCTCAGAAAACTTCCTATCTTTTTCTCAAGCATAATTTAATCAGCCAGCTGATCTACCTAGTTTTATATTGTCCTGAGCACACTGTATGTTAGAAGTGTAAAGCTCTCCTTTCCTACTTAAGGAAGTAGGGTAAGTGACTTACCCATCACTTTTACTATGGAATCATTTGGGTTGAAAAAGACCTTTAAGATCACCAGTCCAACCATTAACCCAGCACTGCCAAGTCTACCCTAAACCATCTACCTAACTGCCACTTCTACATGTCTTTTCAAGCTATTTCCTCAAGCTATTGAGAGCCCTTAAAAGTAGTGTGTCTGAATCAAAATATAGAGCTCAGGACTGATAATGTTTATGCAAACATAACAAATTAAGTGTGATTGGATTAGTTCACTTTTGGAGTTGCTAAGAGGTTTCATTTGAACAGTTACCACAGCTTAGCTGACACGTGAACTTACCAAGCTTCCATGTAACCTGGTAGTTGTACACTGGGCTACAGCTCAAAATGGGAAAGGAAACATAACTATTTACTCACGCAGCAAAACTGGGAAGGAACTGTGACTAAAGGCAAGCCTACACAGGAATATTCAGGAAAATTAGGCAAATTAGTTGGAGATGTGAGTTTAATTTTCCCTAAGTAAGATTAATCCAAGCCTTGCATGACAGCTTTAATTCAGAAATAAGGTAAGGTTAATACATTGGATAACCTGGATACCTGCCTGTTTACTTTCACCTCTTTTTCTTGCTTTGGATCAGCAGGTAGATTACACAGCAACTCTTGACATTTCTTATGCTGCCTACAATCAGTATGGCCACTGTAAATAGGAGAGGCAGTGGGAATCCAGTAGCGCTCATGGGCCTCACTGTTTTGTACATGTCTTGCACTAGGCTTGCTCTCCCGAGTAGTTGAATAAGAACCAGTCTTATAATTTCCCAGTTCATATGCATGCCCAGCTAAGATAAAAACAGTCTAAACTTGAATGAACAGAGGATGACCTGTTAAAATTTTACCACCAAGAATTTTTCTGAAGGATAAGGAACGAAACAATCTTGTGGATTGTTATAAAACCTTTATAAGCACCAGGAAAGAGAAATGGATATTTGGGGCCGCGAGGTTCACAGTGGGCTATCTTATGTGTTAGTGGCAATGTGAAGGGTATATGACAGTCTTGTGATGCACATAGTGCCATGAATAATGCATAATGTCATGTAGTTTCTGCCTCTGAGTAACTGAAAAATAGTATGCTAAGTTAGCACTGGCCTCAAATTTAATTTAAAATCTAGTAGAAGAGCAAACCTGGTCAGAACTATGCTCTAAAGCAAACAGATGCACAGAATTGGTAATGGTTCTTGTTGTAACTTCTCTCAAAAACCATCTGGCGCCTGAATTGAGTAAATTGCAGTAAAATAGCAGTACTTATGTGCTTTGCTGTTGCAAGAGATATTTTCTTTTTTTTCTGTAGAAACCTGGCTGATTTGACCTAAACAGGCTTTACAGCAGTTTTCAAAGGGCTTGTCTACACATGCATGTTTTACTGCAGTGGCTGTGCTGGCATAGCTGAAACACCACAGCAGTCAATGGACTGATGTAAAGTAGTTGCTGCTAGTTCAAATTATACCTAAAAGGGAAGCATTTGAAGTTGGGGTTGGTGATGGTGTTTTGTGTTAAGATGAGGGACAAATAACAAACCTAGCTATCATCTCTTTAAATTGACAAGTTTTCATTGCTATATTGTTACACACCTAACCTACCCTTCTTACCAATTCTTTACAAGTACTGATACTTGGGAAAAATACCAACTCAAACCAACTGAGAAAAATCACAGGGAGAAGTAGGAGATATACAAGTAGAGGGTGTATGAGACTGTGATGTATGAGTGAAGGCAGAGCAAAAGAAAGCTATACAGATCAGAGTCAGATGAGACTCTGAAGTACATCTTCCCTGATGTTACATCTGTTTAACTGGTGCTGCAGAATTTCTAGGAAGTTTTTGACTGGTTACTGAATTGCACAAGTATAACTCACCTACTGTTGTAATTGACAAAGTGCTAAAAGTTTGAAAATTATCAGGCACATTTGGTACTCTCGAAGTTGATTATATTCTGGGATAATACAGTATAGTTTTCAATAAAAGAGAGGTTCAATCTCTGTTTTAATGCAGAATGGTAGAGAGATGTTTAACGAGTTTATAGAACTGCACTGAAAAACGTGCAGACCAGAGATGCTGCAAAGGTTCCCTCTGGGCTGGTCTCAGAAATCTGTACAGAAATATTTCTGGGATGTTGTGTTCCTTTCAGTTGTTCTCTTTTATGCTGCTGCCTTTTCAGAAAGTTTTGATTTGACTAAACACAAGCTTCAGTATACCAGGATCCTGTACCCTTCAAATCTGTACTTTCTCTCTTAAGGATAAAAACTGGTACATCCAGCTGCTTAACACATTTTCTTCGAGGTGCATCACACAACTGTGAACCCCAGGTTTTGTTTCCCCTTTCAGTCTGCCTTCTTGCCACTAGCTCTGTCACTTAGCACACCTTCTGCTAGCAATGTGATATTGGATGGTAAGAGCTCCATAAAGTGATGATGTGTGTTGTACTTTTACACGCACATGTAGGGAGGGAAAGACCCTCTTTGTGGATAATTCTTTACATGACTACCTCTGAAGGTTATTGCAGCTTTCTCCATATCTGGTAGTGACTGTTGATGGTGCTATTATGTTGGCCTAACTGGACTAGAGGTGTGAACAAGTCTGACAACTTTCATATTCATTTTCATAGCAAAAACTCAGTGGAGGCACAAGAGAGATTGGCAAGTCATGATTAAAATTCTCTTGATTATTGCAAGCTAGGACTTAGAGCTCACCTACACACAACACTGCAAGATAACTCTCACCTGGGACAGACATTGGGCTGACTTTATGATAAAGTTATTAATAATTCATGAGCAGTGGATAGACATTGTTTTGTAAGTTGAGTGTACCTTCAGTATCAAAGCACTACTAGTAAAAAAACAAAGTACATATTTTAGGTAGGGCTAAGTAGACAAGGCCAACTTAGAATATATATGCTTACTTGTTTGTATTATACTTTCCATAGAGGAAAATCTTTGGTTTGAACCTTTAGGTTTATGAAGAAATGTCACCTGAATTTTAGAGACGTTTTACATATTGACTTTCTTCATGAACTTGAATGTTTTGTGTGCAAGACTCTTCATTACTTCTTTCAAGTGGTTGCCTAGAAATTATAATATCATAACACACCCAAAATCCACCCTCGTATTCATGAACTATGTGATTTGGCAGCACGTGTTTTTCTTGGAACATTCTTTTCTGATCACAAATATAATTTTCTTCTGTATGAATTATTATGCACAAGCTCTGCAGCTATTGTTATGATTGCATTGTTTGATCTGTTTGATATTTGGATGAATTCTAAGCACTATTGATGGTGTTTAGGTTTGTCATCCAGTTTTAAAGAGTGATATTTATTGCACTGTGGTTTTTACTGGCTTGACATTTGATTTTTCCACTGGCACTTCTCATCTGGTGTCATCTGTAAGATGACCCTTGTAAAAAAAAGTCTGGCTTGAGTTACCCATCTTTCTAAGTATTGGCAGTAGCAGTTTTAGAAGCTCAACTTAGGACAGTTTTTATGTATGTAGTGTTCATCCTGACTGGACCCAATCCCCATCTGGTGTAAACTTGTGCAAGCTTATCAGTTTCATTTAACTGTTACAGCTTATAGCAAGTGTGAATGTGGCCCTTAATATTCTAGCTGATGTCTGCAAAACTCCAAGTTATATAGATGTTCCCATCAAAACTGATATTTTTAGTCTAAGAAAAGAGATTTTAGAATTAACAGTACTGCAGTAAATATATTATTTGCATTCTTGGTGTGGGTAACATTTTACCTCACTGGAGTAGTTTTAGAAGTTAGGTCTACAGTTTAAGGCTTCACCTAGCATTAACGGAGGTACATAGACTTTTCTGGACGATAGTTTATCTCCTTCTCAAACAGATATCTAAGATATGTAAGACTAAAAAAACCTCTGAAAGTACTTGTCTGTTTTCCTTATTGAAGGAACATAGAAAAACAATTTTTAGAAAGTAGTTTTCTTAGACTTTTCTAGTGTGTAGGATTTGTTTTAAACTTATAAAATAATTTCATGTTGGACAAAATGAATCTCACCCCTCTTTGCCATCTGTCTTTAACTCTGTTGTCCCTGATGCTGAATTCCCATCTGATTTCCCTGGCAAGAAATAATCACTTTCAACAAAATGGTTGCTGTTAATACAAAATTTTGTATTAATTGTGAGTACATGGGTCCAGATTCTACCTTCATGCACCCTGGTGCAACTTTATGGTGACTGCTACCATTCAGTAAGTGTGGTATATATAGCTAAGAAGAGAATGGGGGGAGTTTCCCTCCAGCTTGAGTTTAGTCCATCTGGACTGTTGCACCACAGTAGGTACTGAATTTCCCTGGCAGGTTTGAAAGCAGTCTCTAAGTCTCTGACCTTTTGTAGTTACGAAGAAAAGCTTCAGAATGTGATGCAGTGTAGCATGGTTTACCTTGAATTTGTACATATGGGTTTAAGCAAACAGCCCTCCTTACTGCCTTGGGCCATTAGCTCTAAAGTCTGATAATAATATACATGTCAGTACAGCTAAATAGTTCAGCAAGATAATGCAGCAAGACATGTGGATAGAGTCTGAGATTCAAGGAAGCGCAGAGGCCAGGCAGAAATGAAGGAGATTCTTGTTCCACTGATTCCCTGTCTTTTACTGCTTGCAGTGCTGCACCCTAAAGCTATCAAAATATAAACTTAGCAAAATAGGTGCAATTTGCCTTTGAATATTTCCACAACAGGATTCAGATATCTTTGGTAACGTTTACTTGTTGCAGAAGGTTTTTTGTTTTCTTTTCTTTTGTTTTTTATCCAAGATGCCCATCATTGTCTGTTGAAAAGCAGGGCGTTGGCTTTAAGTGCTGAGGTTTTGCTTTTCACATGCAGCTGTTCTGTACCAAACCATTGACAGCAGAATTGCTTTGGAAAGCTTGGGTCCCTCCCTCTGAGATCACTATATTATTCTTTCCATTGTCCTGCTTGCTTTTTGGAACCTATTTAGGGAGAGAAGCTTTGCACGTTCTTAGTCAAAGGACTTTGAAGTCACATTCAACAAAAATAATGTGTTTAAAAACATAAATATTTATTTGCAGAGTAATTCAGTTCATTACAGAATTGGTAGCCTTTAATGATTGGCAGTCAAAGGAATCTTCAGCGGGGGCGGGCTGAGCCTGTAAATCAAGGAACAGCTGACTTATTGAAGTTAATACCTGAGTGATTAATAACAAATTTTAATATGAAGGCACCCATGCCTGAAGGTCTCTAAGTGTTTTAACAGATATATAAAAAAAAAAAAGAAGCTGCAATAAAAGGTGATTTGTGTGTCTGAAGAAAAACAAAAGAATATTTGGAACCTACGTAAATGAACCTCACCTAACTGTAAAACAAACTACAAGAATGAAATGGATCTTAGATGTGCTTTGAGACACTGCCATGCTTCCACATCCACAGCTTTGCTTAGACCATTCTGCTGGCCAGCTCTAAGGGCAGAAGAAGCTGTTGCCCACCTTCTTTACTCACTTCTGATAAAACCTTCCTTAGACACAGGCATCACCTTTCTGGGCTTTGGGCACAAGCTGGTTCTGGTTTTCATGATGGTTAGGAGCCCTTACTTGAAATGTCTCAGGTAAATGGTACAAGCCTGCCTCTCTGAAATTGAAAGAACATGCATAATTTTCTTAGCTGTGTGAAATACTTTTTGTTCCCAGCTGATAGGAAAATTAAAATTTTTATGCCATTTTTGGCATATGAATTCAGTAATCACATCGATGCTTTTCCAAATGCTGCTGGAATATTTTAGGAAGATGCAAATATCACCCTCAGCATGTATCCGTACTGTGACTAGTAGAATGCTTCTTTAGAGTTCACAGAAAACACCAAAATAAGACTGGGGAATGCCCATACGTGATTTTTCCTAAAGAAATACATATTGTATTTGTTGTGCAGTGTTACTTCATTAATACATTGATCTTTTTGATTATCCTCTGAAATATTTGTGTCTTTGAAAATGTCAGCAACGCATAGAGTTTTGATGGAATTTTTTTGGAAAGTAAATTGAAATACTAAAATGTATTGTGAAAACTGCAAGGAATTGTTTTATGTACTTTACTGCCAAAGTTAAAATAAAAAAACACAATATCTTCTCTTTAGGACAGAATGTTATTGTCATAGTTCCAGGAGCCAACCTGCTTTTAAATGTTGAAGATCTGAAGAGGGCTTCTGATGTCATCTGTAAAGCCAAAGTGGTTGTTTGCCAGCTAGAAATAACCCCTGCTGTTTCTCTTGAAGCTCTGAAAATGGCACGTGCCAGTGGAGGTAATTTAACATCAGCCATTCTCTCTTTCATTTGTGCTACATGAAAAATACTCTTTATTATGCTTTCTAAATAAAGGTCCTGTAGTCTACTCTGGTTTCTGTCATATCAGTTTTATTTAGAATTGAAACAATAGCCAACAAATGCATGCTGTGCTAATGAGAACTGAATTCGCTTTAAAAATTTTGCAGTGTTAACCTTGGATAGCAAATCAAGTCATACCCTTATAATCTCCCTGTGTATGTCTGGTGCTGCCTTTCCTCCTATTTTCGTGCTATGACTAAATCCAGTATAATGTTGGTAGGTCAGGAGCTATGGGCCTGACTCTACTATGAACCCAGAGCAGAATAGGCATAACGAATGCAAGTAAGTAAAGTTCCACTCACAGGAAAGTGAATGAAATGACCTCAAAACCAGACTTACACCCTTGTTCTCCCAGCATAGCAGTAAGTATAGCAGTGGTTTTTGTATAGTAGTTGACATCCTTAAAAAAAAAAAGAAGCTTTTTCTTCCTAACCAAAATTCTTAGAGTGTGACTGGGGATGATGCCATTGCATAGACACAGTCATGGTCTGTGAAATTATTATAAAATTGTAGGGCATTGTTCCTTCAGTGTAGCATATACGTAGATGAAAGCTGATATTTTGCTTGAACAGGATGGGGTTTCATTACCAACATAATGTTTTTGTTGTTTAGGTGCCTGTAATGCTTCCAGTTACTCAAGCACAATTACCACAGTATTTGAACACTAGGTAAATAATTATGCAAGAGAGGCATCTATATGAGATTAAAAAAATGTTTTTCACTTCTATCCAGAAGATGAGACTGGGAGAGGACAGCTCATAGCATAGTCAGTCATGTAGCAGATCAGGGATGGAACTGGGATCAGAACTATTTTCTTGAAGCTGGGCCCAGGCTAGCTCCAGTAGATCACAGCATGCTGGAATTGCGGGCTCTCCAGTTCATCTTCTGCACCATGACCTGTTGTGCACCTGTTGCACTATATTTTTTTCATTATGTTTTATGAACATGGATAACAGCATTCTTAATCTAGTGGTTAATGCACTCTTAGTTGAATCATGAATCAATATCCATGACTTATTTTGTCTATTTCTACCTCTTTGAACAGTTTTGGCAAGATGCTTCACACTTTTGTCACCCTCCTATGGCAAGATGCCAGCCTGTGACAGAAGAAAAGACAAGATTTTTTTGAAAGCAATTGAAAAGATTCAAACCTGATACACAGAACAGATATGCAAGCACTTAGCAACTGTAGACAGCACAATATATCAAGAAAAGATAGTAGTTAATTGTGGGCCAGCTGTAGTTCTGTGCTGTCAGTGTGTTATCATTGCATAGCTCTTCTGTCAGGGAAGTTTGGTTGCTTCTGCTTTAAAACAATAGGCTACACATGTTCAAATGTCATGTGCCATCAAATCTAAGTAAACAGCTGAGTTTGTAGCACTGTAAAAACCTATCTGTAGCCAACAGTAAATTTTTAATGCAATTTCCCTTTTAGCTTGCAATACCCTCATGTATTATGTAGCACTTCATGTTAGAGTGTTCATTTGACTATTTTTGTGTAAAACAGATGCATACCCAGATGCCTCAAACCTCTGTTTCAGTAAGGGTTTCTCTGCTTGTTTTTCTTCATTCTTACTGAAAGAAGTAAATAAAAGAGAGAAAGAATATGGAGACACAGGCAAGAACTCTTTGCTTCTCTTCAGTGAAGGTCATCTGGATCTGTAAGCTGGAGAGGAACATTTCATCATGTCATGTACATGTCATGACATCCTCTCATTGTGGCACTGATTATTCATTATTCTTGTGACAATCATGGTGAGAAGGAAGGAAGGAAAATGAAGGAAGGAAAAGGAAGGAAGGAAGGAAGGAAGGAAGGAAGGAAGGAAGGAAGGAAGGAAGGAAGGAAGGAAGGAAAGGTTGTGAATAACTATATGAAGTAGGTGGAAATCTGACTGGACAATCTTAGGTTTTTAGTGGTCAATGGTGAGAACCTGCTGCTGCTGCTTCCAAAAGTCTGGTTTTGGGCTTCTGTAATGACAGACTCCATAAAAGATGGCTGATAATGCCCAGCATATTAATATTGTCATGAAGAATGAGCTGAAAGCACCCTCTGTTAAAGCTTCCATGTCACTTGCAAGAAATGGATCTATTTTTCAGATGCTTCAAGCTTTTAATCTTGGGCTACAATTTTTCATAACAGCTGTTTGTCTGTGGTTAAACTCTTTGTGATTTCTGCCAAAACACTGTGGTTGCAGAAACCAGGCAATGGAAAATGCCTCCCACCCTACCCTAGCTTTTGAATTATGAATACCAACTACCTTAAAATTTACTTAAGACTTGATAGCAAGGGAGCTTTCTTTTAAAGATAAGCCTTCACAATGGTATGGAAACCTGCCTGATTTTAACTGTATTATCAACCTCTGGAAAATAAGTACCTTTCACACAGACATCAGAAAATTGATACGAGTTTCACAGCTAGCTTCCCCTGAGCATCTGTCCATACAGGCACTTGTCCTTCTGGGCAGCATGACTTCCAGTGCAATTCCTGAATCTGGTTTTAGGCAACATCTTTTATACTGTTGAGGATCTATTGTAGGCCCAGGAAGCACAGAGCAGGAGCTTGCTCTATTTCAATACTGAAGAGACAAAGCTAAATGGGAATGCTGGGGATGGAGAGTTGATTTCAGGCAAAGGAAATGTAGGAGAGATTTACTTGATTTTTGGAGGCGGCAGAGGAAGAAGGAAAGGAGAAGGTGAAAGAGGATCAAAATTGGAACAGAGATTAGGATTTGTTGAATGGAGAATGGAATATGGAGGTAGAGTCAGGAGGCAGGGCATTGGAAGTGGGAAAAGGAAGTATAGGCCATAAAGAGATACCATGTGGTGCAAGTTGAGTGAAAAAGGTTACAATTGTGTAATTCCTGTGCAAGGAGGCATAAAGAATAAAAACTCATTGAGGAGAATGGATCTTGCAAAGGGCGAGAAGTGACAAGCTCAAGGAGTAGACCTATGGGAATCTCGTGAGGTTTAACAAAACCAAGTGCAAGTTATTGCACGTGGATGGAGCAACCCTGGTATCAACACAGGCTGAGGGATGAACAGATCAGGAGCAGCCCTGGGGAGACTGACTTGGGGGTGCTGGTGGGTGAGAGGCTGGACATGACCCAGCCATGGGCACTCCCAGCCCAGAAAGCCAAAGGTGTCCTGGGCTGCATCCAAAGAAGCAGGGCCAGGGAGGGGATTCTGCCCCTCTGCTCTGGTGAGACCCACCTGGAACCCCGCATCCAGCTCCAGGGGCCCAGCACAGGAAGGACATGGGCCTGTTGGAGAGAGTCCAGAGGAGGCCACCAAGATGATCAGAAGGATGGAGCACCTCTCCTACAAGGAAAGGCTGAAAGAATTGGGATTGGTCAGCCTAGAAAAGAAAAGTGTTAGGGGTGACCTAATTGCAGCCTTCCAGTACCTGAAGGGAGCCTACGAGAAAGATGGAGACAAACTTTTTACAAAGCATGTAGTGACAGGACAAAGGGAAATGGCCATCCAACCCAGGCCATTCTGTGATTCTGTGATTCTGTGAAAGAATTTGGGCAGAAAATAAGTTCCTCAGGAGGACCAAACAGATTATCCTCTTCTCCACAACCTGAAAGAGGATCTTAGGGTTCCCCTATCTCGCTCCATGCTCAGCAGATATTAAATATGGGAGAAAACTAATAGTAATGTATTACACTGTGTTCATGATGAGTTTGTATTACTTAAACCCAAATTAGAACACTTCCAGTGCTGCTCCCGACCCATGTATACGTCAGTATGATACCACATGACTGTTTTCCTGTATGTGCTGCGTGTATATTTTACCTAGGGAAATATACCTTAAATTTTTATGTTTAAGAAAACTTCATTAGGGTTGCAGTTCAGAAAATAGGAAATGCAAGAGTTAAGGTTGCCTGTGAAACCTTAATTTGTCTCCTTTCTGCATATGTATTATGTTGCAGTCTTTAATTATGTGATCACATGCTGTTTTTCAGTGGTATGTGATCATATAATTAAAGACTTTATTATAATACATACTGTATTGTAATAATACAAGGGAGCCAAATTAAGATTTCAGTGGAATTCCTAGTCCTGACATTTTCTGACTTCTGAGTAGAAGTCTTTGTCACTTTAATACTGTTTGTAATGAGGCAGGTAGAGAGGCATGATAAAGTTGTACAGTCAAAGGCTATAAAAAACTTTCAAAGTGTTAATCACCTAAACTTCTTGGTACTCAAATTTCAGACATCTCTGTGCATCTTTCCTTGTTAGGGCATTAACTGGGATTCAGAGATGTTCAGGGTGACTACCACATGCTATAGGTTATAGTCTAAATATGTGTTTAGGACTGAAAATTAAGGCATCCAAATTGGAAGATTTGATCACTGACTATAAGGAATATTTCTGAAGTAAGAGTGTGTGCTTTATTTAAAAATGATGGCCTTGTGGTTAAGACACAAGTATTAATCATAGAATTGGCAAAGTGAAAAACCAAGGCTGCAGACTTCCTGTGTCAATAGTGAATAAGCCACTTACACTGTCCTCATGACAAACCTTTGCTGCTGCTACAAGGGGCCTTAGGCTACTACAGTTTAAAGTTAGGTTAACTAACATATTCTATCACATGTTAAGTTTAGGTCTAGCTCTGCCAGATAGCATATTAAAAATATACAGTGCCTTGTCTACACTACAGTTTAATAATGTGGCATTTTGAACAAGTTAGGTAACACATTCAGAAGCACATTTAATTCCTTGTCTGGACATGCCCTTCATTACTTCATAACTTGTGATTCTTCATATGCAGAACTCAGATAACAACACTAAAAAATTCTAGAACTAAATCAGTTCTTGTAAAACTTCTTAATATTGTGGAAGAAGCATCATCAGTTAAAAAAATAGCATTAATGTCTAAGGCTTTTCTCTATTTTAATTTAATAATTTCTTGGGGTTTTTTTCTGTTACTCTTCTGTCATGTTCTCATCATGACAGGTGCCTGCACATGAATTAGAATGGAACTTTAATATAATAAACAAAGCTTTTAACAGTTCTATAAGATGAGGATACAGAAAGTGAGAGTTATTTCTGTGTTAATAATAAACATTGGGGTCTGTGATTGATACACAATGGCCTTTCAAGTGATGGTTTGTGAATCTAAAACACTCCAGATTTAGATTTTCTTTTTTCTTTTTTTTTTTTCCAGTAAAGACTTTGTTTAATCCAGCTCCAGCCCTTGCTGATCTAGATCCACAGTTTTATACCTATTCTGATATCTTCTGCTGCAATGAAACTGAGGTAATGGTCATATGTCATGTTGAACAAAGAGTCTTAAGCAGGAAAATTCTCAGAAATGCAGCATAGGGAGCAGGAAAATTGAGCCATGCACATCTTACATAGGACTTTTGGAGGTGACAGGTTTGATTCCTGACCTAACCAGCAAAGAGGAGTGTTCTAAAATAACTTTAGCTTGCACTTGAAATTAAATTAGCTGTTTGCAGCAGGAAAGTTGGGTCCAACCTTCTTTACAAATAGATCAGCAAAACACATCCATAAAAGGACACTTGCTAAATGTTATCACTGAGTGGTAAATATTAAAATAGTTCCTTGTCCTTGTTCTGTGGTCCCTTGATATGATTAGCAGGAATGCATTAGCCATAGTGTTCTGACAGTTTTAAACTCTCTTGCCAGGAGGTGATGCACGCTTGCTGCACTTGATGGTAAATAGTAGCTTCATATGCCTCTTCCTGTCAGATCTGTTTTCAGTGACTCTTCTCTGGCCTTCAACTCTATATTTTCCTTTTCCCCCTCCATCCTTTCCCTCTCTTTTCTAATTCAAGTGTTATTTCTCCAAAAGGAAATTGGTTTTGTCACAAGAGACAAATTAACTTCATCTCATAAGACCTTTGTTTAAATTCGCTATTTATTAGCATTAGGCATGCTGTATTCCTTCCCCTCGCCCTCTCTTTATATAAACAGGAATGTGGGAGAAGTAACCTAGTGGATAGGAACCATGCCTTGATCAGGGTTACAGTTATCTCTAAGAAACATGATTTCTGTGATGAACATGATCCCTTTGGGTGGAGAGGAGGGGGAAGAGGTAAGAAAAGAGCATGGCCCTGCTTACTTGTAGCATTTTTTGTCTGATGACAATGTCTGTCAGTGTAAATTTTGAAGGCTTAATTACCGTCTTTTGAAATGTCTGTTAAACCCCATCACAAGCTATATCAGAAGTTCTCAGTCTGTGAGTCTTATACCATTTAAGGGTCAGCCTAAGTAACCCAAAAGGACATCTAAATTTTATTCTGGGATGTTTCATTATGTGTCTGCCAAGTTCACATACTCCAGAGAATTCAGGAATTAGCAAAATAGCAAGGTGGGAGATGTCATGGGCTCTTCAGGTCTCCGGAAGTCAGAGTTTCCTGGATAACTGGCAGTGATACAATTTGGGGCTCAGACACTGCCCAACACGTATCAGGATTCAATTCTATGTGATGAAGAGAATGCTAAGGCAAAGTATTTATGCTTGTTCAGGGGACTCACAGAACACCAGTATCATGTTTTCTTAATGCTGTCAGAAAGCTCTTATGCCTGGACTATGCCTCTGGATTGGCTAAATGGTGCAATGGCTCACATTTGGGGCTGAGAACATCCACACTCTCCAACTATTTAGTAAATGTCATTCGTTGTTTGCTTTTTTCATAATGCCACTTGTTAATTATTTTCCCCTGCGAAAGCTTATCCCTCATATGTTAGAAACAAAACTTTGTTTTTCATTACGTATCTGTTCCTGACTTTTCTTTCTTTGCATCACACATGTTAAAGTTTTCCTTTTGTTGTATTTTATTGCTAGGGGACAGTCTTGAAAGAGGCATTCTTTGAGAAGTGTAGCTTGCTGGAGCCAGGGATATTATTATTAACACCACATGGAGAAAAGAAAATTGCTTCTATTTAGAGAACAAGAAATACAGGTGTATAATTATAATAGATCCCTGCTCACTCATCTACCTTTTCCTGCAGAGCTGGGGGTACGGTTTGCATTCTTTTCTGCTATTTTCTTTTAAAAACTAGTTACCATGTGAAGATGGCTGAGATCACTGTATGCAAGGTCAGGCACAGAAATATGCTCTCTGCTGTTGAGAAAGCTCATCTCTTCTGAATTTATGGAAATGCTAGACATATGGAAGTTCCTGCCAGCCATATCATGGGAGCATAAATCCAAGTGTAGGACTCCTACAGCACATTCTGAGAACAACAATGGCACAAAAATACCTTTGTTTTTAAAAACAACCTTTTGAAATTTTGCAATGAAATCGATTATGTTAGCACAAATGTAATATTCAGTTTTGTTTGATTTCATTCTCTCAGTGTGTCTGATTTGAATTTATTTTCAGGGATGAATTATTGCCATTGTTCCTTTATTTTTGCTAAGAAAAAAGGAAAAATCAAGCATTTGGGTTTTCTATGTCACAAGTTTGAAAGTTGTTTTTTAAGTAATTGTTATATGTTCATATACCATCTGTTTTCTGGGGTTTTTTTCATTACTTTCTTTAATTTCAGATCTCTGTAATGAATGAATACACTTGGTAAGTTTGATATACAGATAAATGTTTACATATCCAAGTAAAGGTTAGCAGTCACATCTCTGTATGGCACTTAAAAGCAACAAGTTAATTCTACACATCTTAAAGATAATTCTAATTTTTTAAACTTTATCTGTTCAACCAACTACATATGCATTTCCATCATCATCTTAAGTCAGGAAGTACCTAAGACTTTGGTGATCCTGATATACATCTGGGAAAAGATCTTTTTATCCTTTTTTTTTTTTTTTTTTAATTTCCCTCAGTATTTACTGATGGTCACAGTTAGAAAATAGCATTTGGATAAGATAGACTTTTTCTCTAAGCCACTATGGTCATTCCTTTGGATTTTTAAAAATTATTATTCTCTATGGCCAAATTTATTGAATGTCCTGCTTACAACTGCCTTCCTGAGATGTCCTGTTCCAGTTCCATTGCTTCTCATACTTGGTATTTCTAAATCTCAAATGTCTTCCTTCTATCCAAAATCCTATTTATGTTCCAGCTTTACCCTTTCTGGAATATTTTTTTTTATCTGGTATTTTTAGCTACTTCCAAGAAAAAAAAAAGTTTCTGCTTTATCTTTACTAAGTGTTTTAAAAAGTTAATAAATCACCTTGGGTTTGAAGATAAATTCTTTAGAGCTATCCAGTTCAACTTCTTCTAAAACATTCTTTATAACACAGATGTGTGTTCTAAGACAAGATTAAATTTACACAGATTTTTTTTTTATCATTTGGTTTGTCTTTCTTAGTAATTTACATTTACAATTTTATCATAATGTCCCTCTCTTTCTTGTTGCCCAAGAAATACTTTTAAATTATAAAATCCTGTGGTTTCCAGATAATATGTGAACAGTACGTTTGTAACTGAAAATTATGTTCAAACAGAACACCAGCCATATAGTTTAAGACATCTCACAGACTGTGTGAAGTGTTTACATTATTAAAGATGAGAAAAAGGGGATGGTCCTTGTGTTTAGCTGAATTATTACTGAGTCAGAAATTTCTGTTATTTACAGCTCTAAAGGTCGGGGTTTTGATCTGCAATGCCTTTGTCACAGAATAGAAGTTTAAAGATGTCAGCTATAGTGTCAGCCATGGGATGTTGGCTCTCAAACATGCAAATATCAAATACAACATCAACACTTTATATTCCATTCTTTATTAAATGCTTTAGGATTTAATGAAATCACATGCAGTATCTGGTATAACAGCAGAACTTGTTCTTATGGATTTACGTGCTAGAGAGAAGCAAACAAAATTACACTGTCAGTGAATTATCTACCATTAGTTTGTCTAGAAGGCTCTTCACAAGCTGTTCTTTTCACTCTTGGTTGTTGCAATAACAGGGGGTTTATGTTTGACATTACTTTCTTTTTATGTGGTTCATGAACAAAAAAAGTCAGAACAAATCTTGCAAGGTTATCAGTTCTTTCTTTGCTTAGCCTGTAGTTTAGTTTTATCTTTTCCCAGAAAGATCAAACTTGTTGAGACTAGTTTGTTAATTCCAGATGTAGCACAGCCTAATCCCTGAGGTTTGTGCAGGAATGTGCTAGTTCTCCATTCCCTTAATTCTTCTAATGAAAAATAAATGTATCCATTGTCATCCTGGTGAAAACTAATGGTTCTTCTTTTCAGTCATCTATAAATGTTGAAAAAGAGACAACCCTATACAAGACAATCTCTTTGGAATACTTACCATTTTTTTCCCACATATTTGTGTGATTCCTTGCTGCAGATGGCTCTAGGCATAACCACAATGTCAATACAGTTCATGTGTTGTTTTTCTTTCTTAGCGTGTGCATGCAGTTACATGGCCCTGCAGGTCAGGAACCAAAATATATTGCACATCAGCAATTTCAATTTGATCCTAAACGTTTTGAAGAACAGCTGCTTCTCCGTTCAAAGAATACTGAGGAGCCCTTCAGGAGAAGAAAATCTCCTGGATGGTTACAGCTAATGATTAAGTTTGACAAATTAGTTTAATGCAAAATTGGGAACTACTTTCTCCCTAATGTGAAATGGGTGTCAGACTTCTGATCTAAAGAAGGCCTTGCAAAGATTTAATTAAATGCTAGCAGAATACTTTGGAGCTTCAATAGTAGAAAGCAGTTCAAGTTAATTGCTAATTTTGTTAAAGCTGTAAGATGTAGAAAAATAACACAGAAAAACAGATACATTCCTACTGTTTCCTTTTAAGTGTTACTGTATTAACAGAGGATAGATCATTTTTTGGAATAAATATTTGTTAGCATGTCCAGAATTGAGAGACATTATTGTCTTTTGCAAGATTCAGAGACTATCCAGTTTATAAAACTTTATCTGTAGTCAGGGATAAGGACATTTAAGACACTGCTTATTAATATAGAGAGAGTAATACCAAGGATAATTCTTTCTCAGGAAAACATAATTGATCTCTCTAGGAGTCAAAACAAAACCAGGTCCTTTAGAAATAAATTATTTCAGAATATCTCTTGAATTTGCCTTTTGTGTTTTAAGTAGTGGAAAGCTACTATTCTGCCATTACACAGAAGTTGCCAGCCATTCACAGTATATTTTATTTCCATCTTTGTTCTAAACCCCATTTTATCAGTTGCTGGAGACTATGAATTTTCCCATATTTAGTCTAAAATGAAAGATGTTACTTTTGGGAGGGAAATTAATAGCTTCAGGCCAATTCATTTCAATCAGTTTTTAATTATTCTAGCACGATAAGTATTTCTGCCTGTATGTATGTAAAAATTTTGTAATTTGAAACAACTGGAACTAGCTTGGCTTGTGGCCTGACCTTGCAATTTCTTATACACTAAATCTGTTGTACTACTTCTTGGGGACTGTTCACATGTGTTAGAATTAATGAGATTGAGTTCTTGTTTTGTCATTCTCAAAAGAAATCTCCTAAGGTATAGGCCAAGTTTGGAGCCTACTGTCTTTAAATATTTGAAATTAAAAATATTTTAAATTATCATATGTAGTTTTAGATGCATTAGCCTTTAAACTGGAACAGTTTCCCTGTTATTATTTCTCTTCCAGCAGTAGCTGGCAACATTTGTAAAATTATTATTGGGCTAGGTGCACAAAGCCCAGTCCAAATGATAGACTGCTCCCCAAAGAATTAATACTTGTTATTTCACCAGTTCATATTTGCTGAGGATCAGAGGATTGTGGAAGTTAGGAACAGGCCTCTGGATGTTCAACTAGTCCAACACCCTGGTGAAGCCTGTCCAATTTAGGATGGATTGCTCAGGGCTTTGTCCAGTCAAGTTCTGAATCTCCCAAGGTTGGAGACTGCATGACCTCTGGGCACGTGTTCCACTGCTTCATCACCCTTGTGGTGAAAACGCTTGTCCTAATATTGGAATTTCCCATGTTCTAGTTTGTGCTTGTTGTCTCTAGCCCTGTGCCTGTGCACCTTCAAGAAGACTCTGGCTTCATCTTCTCTATACGCACCTACTAAATTGCCCTAGACAGCAATTAGATTTTCCCCTTAGCCAGGAGTTCTTAAGGCTGAACACGCTTGCTTCTCCTAGCCTCCTCTTGTATGTCCTGGTCTCTGGTGCTCTGACTGTCTTGATGGCCTTCCTCTGCAGTGTGCTGTGGTAGGTCAGTGTCTTACTTGTGCCAGAGATCCCAAAATTAGATACCACGATGCAGATTTGGTCTTGCAAATGCCAAGCAGAGGATCCAGAACATATCCCTGGAAGTGGCTGCCCCAAATGCATCACAGCTAGGAACAATTGACAAATGTTCATATGCTAGGATCATTCTCAGTTTTAGCCAGTGTAAACTACTATGGCTGTTGAAAGAAGTTAATTATTTTGGATTTACTTTTGGGAGTAACATGGGACTGGCGGGGGGGCGGTGTTAATTTTAACACAGATCTGCCTTGCAATTCAGTTTGTTTCCAGGCCACACAAATGGCTATTCTGGCACAAGAGAATGGGCCATGTGGACTAGAGTAGCAGGGAAAAAGCAGGGACATTTTCTTTTCTGTAGCACTTCTGGTTTGTGTCATCTTACCATGACTAGACTCCACAGCCGAAAGAGAGATGGAGACTTAACTAAGATTAGTGAGGACTGTGGCCAGGAACCTTCATGAAATTAAAAGCTTTAAATTTTTCTACCACTCTTGTAAACAAAATTATGAAAATAGTTTGTAAATTAATTTGATAATATCCATCATAGGTTTATTCTGACAGCAGTTGTGTGGAATGTTGTCTTGCTTTAATAGGTCCATTTAACTGAGTAGTTTTATGAGACTAGCTGCAGAAAAATAAAATTCTTCATTTGCTGCTCTTTTGTACGTACTATGGCAAATGTCCACATTGGGCTTTTAGTATTGTTATTTGATATTTTCTTTACATAAGCATTAGTTATTTCCCTCAATTGTACCACAGTTTGTTTTTTAAATAAGATTCTACTGAAGGGAGGAACTTAAAAACTCACCACAGTATTTAACATCAGTTGACATTTACCGCAATCTCTAATTTTTGGCACAGAATCTGTCTGGCTTCTGCTGCTTTTATGGTTCTTCCAGCTTGTTCCAGTGTTTTTTAGTTGTACCATCCTGCTGTAGATGAGTTAGATGATAGTGGTTTGAAGCAGCTGAAGATCTACTTTTATACAGACTCTGTTCAAAATAATTTTGTTTATTGGTATAAGCAGTGTAAAGATGAAAAGAAAGATTTCTACAAATATCTGTCCCAAAACAATTCTTTCACTATTCAAGCAAAAAATCCTGTTGATCTGGGACATGGGATGCACAAAGAGGAGTAGTCTTAATGCTAAACATACAGGATGTGCATTTCATTAGGAAGTATATTATATTCAAATACTTCATTTACCTTGCACATGAGCTTACAGAAGGATAAGAACCAGGTAAATGAACCAATATTAGATTTACTCTAATTACTCTACCAAAACCAAATCCTCTTCCCTCTGGGAGACTTTGCAGCAGAGGTAGAATGTTTGGAATTATTGCCCCTCATAAAGAACACTGAAAATTCAGTTTGCCTGTTTCATTCAAGGATTTGTGTTGAATTATTTTTATTCTTGTAACACAGTGTACCAGGTGCTCTGAATACCGGAATACATAGTTCCTTTTCCAGAGATCTTATAATTCATGAAGAGACACACTTGAATAGAGTGTACATATATATTTTAATATTATATGTCATCTATCTGTAGTTACTCCAAAACTATTATTAGTGTATTGGTTCCCTGGAAACCTTGCAAGAAGATACATTCAAAAGGTTCTGTGACATACTTTTTGAAACAAATTTTCTTACTTGAAAATACTTTTATAACCTTTTAAAAACTGAAATATGTTTAATATGCTTAAACAGTTTATACTGCAAGAGAAGTTTGTGCAGCATGGTGGCATGCCAAAGAGAAAATTGGATAGATTTAGTTGCCTTACTATATTCTTGTCTGGGATCAGTGTGGTTAAAACCAGTAATTTTAAATTGTGTGTACGTGTTGACCACGCCTTGCCCCTGCAGTGCACAAGTTTACCAACCAAGTCCTGCCACACCAGGCTCTGCCTCATAGTGATCAGATTAACTGCGCTTGAAATAATTTCTGCATTTGTCTAAGTAGGGACTGCAGAACTTGGTCATGCACGTTTAAAAATTCAAACCAGTAAGTGCTCTGCTAGTGATACAATAAACTCTAGGGAATGCGTTGGGAGAATGTGGCCCTTCATAGCCCAAGGGTGGCTGCTCTTGCCTGGGTCAGGCTGAAACTCAGGAAATGACAGTGGCGAGCAGCGGGCGCTGACTCACGGCTGGGGGCGGTTTGCTTGGAGTTGGCTGTAGTAGTTCCTGTCCCCAGCTGCCTGCCCGCCCTCTCTTTACTACAGGCATGGCCCGCTTTCCATGAAACACTTGTTTAATCACTATAGTTTACAGTTCGTTACATCAAGAACTGCGAGCACTGAATTCAAGTTTCAGTCATGCAGAGAAGGTAGTTTGAAATATTTCAGCAGCTGTTTACCAAGAAGCTGAGCTGCCCATGCAGCAAAGGTCAGGAGAGTAGCTGCTGAATAGGTTCCAGAGAAAATTTTCCACTGAAAATAAGCCCTAGGAGTATGGAAGTTATGTTCAGCTATGAAGCAGTTATCTGAAAATGCTTCAGACTGCATTCTTCAAGATCCAGCAGCAACTTCGTAATGCAAGCCACAGTAAGGCTTCCCTTTTCTCAGGCAAGCAGGACAAAATTTAGTAAAAACAGCAAAATGTAATTATGTCCATTTACTTTGTTCAAGGCATATGGTATTATGCAGGAGTACTGCCTGGTAGACTGTTTCAGAGAAAAGACAATTTCTCTTCCCTTTCTTCCTATTTCATTCTTGTTCTCTTCCCTGCCAAAAAGAAGAGAAAAAGCACATTATACTTGACATTACAATACCATCAAGAAAATGTATGAAGTGGTGAAAATGTTGTTTGATTCTGAGGTCTTCATTGCAGATTTTGGGGGAAATTTTGCTCTTAGTTGGGTGGAAGTAGAAGAGATTAATTTTAAGACCCAACTGGGAGAAGTTTACTTAAGCTCACCATGAGTTAGAAGAAGAGTTTAACTGTGTTTGTACAGAGCCAGCACAGTTGACAGAGGCATATGGACATGGCCATAACACAAATATATAATAATCTTTAAATGGGCCTTTGTCCAAAGAGGGCTTCAGATAAATTTTAGATATTCTCATCCAAAAATATATATTAAACTGAACAGAGTGTTCAAAGTTGAGCACTTTTTTTTTCCTGGAATAAATTTCCCTTGTGATGTCCCTCTAGCTGAACACTGAGAATTTTCAAAAGTGTTTAAAAAGTTTCTCACTCAGTGATAAATATCCCTCAAGAATAGTGACCAAGTTGACTTGTAGCATTTTTTCACATTAAACCACAAAGTGCTTTTGCCAAGACTGTGTCATTGTGTCCATTTCACAGATGAAAAAACTGAGGCATGTGGGAGAAATGTGATTTTACTAAGGGTTGTATGCCAGGTAAGTTGTAGAAGCTGGAACAGAACCCACACCTCCTGTGTCTCTCTGCCTAGGCTGCTCTCCATTAGTCTGCTGTGCCTGAAGTACACACTGCTTTCAAGCAAGGAGCAAGACACAGCTGAATATCAGCGTAGGAAGTGGTTTCATGATCATCCTACAATACACATTTTAAAAAGATACTAAATACTGTTTTCAAATGCAACTGTTGTCCAAAAATGAATGCTGACAGATTATGATTTTCATTTGCGTGGGTTGTTTTCCAGGCAGAAATTTTAACGGGCATCCCAGTTGGCAACCTTGAAGATGCTGAAAAGGTGGGACGCATGCTGTTAGAAAGAGGGTGTAAGCTCGTAATTGTTACTCTTGGAGCAGAAGGCTGCATGATGATATCAGGAGACGAACCCATTCCAAAGCACGTTCCTGCTGGGAAGGTCAGGGCTGTGGACACTACGGTACGTTTTTGTGGTTTAACTGTCTTGCTTTGGAAAAGACTGCTTAAGCACTAGGGGAAAGCAGTGAGTAATCAGCCAAATCTTTGGGCACCAGCACAAAGGCTAATTTATGATGTGAAATTGGTATCTTGCTTCCAGTGTCTCATATATTAAATGTCAGTTCACCTGAGTTTTATAGGTGTTACATACAGTTCTCACCTGTATTGTAGATGAGCTAGAATTATCACACATATCAAAAATGTCTTCATGCTCCTCCTTTAATGAAGTACCTGTCTCTGTAGTGTGTGATGCCACTGGCTTGAGCTGCAGTCCTGTTTTTTCACCTTTGCCCTTTCATTTAATTCATCTTGTCTAGAACTCAAACACTGTCAAAGAACGGAGATCCTACTCACAGTCTGAAGCTGAATGTTTGATTCTTCTGACAAAGGATGAATTACTTACCAAGTCTAGCATAAGGTGATTAAACACATAATTTTTAGAGAATATAGTGGAAAAACCCAAAAGTTCTTGATGCTTCATGATGATTGTTTTATGATGCTAGGTCAGGGATACTTGGTCAGGCTCATTTTGATCTTTGACATTAGGGTACCTCTTTGCTTTCTGCTCAGAACGAAGTGCAGAAAACATACTCTGTGAAACCACAAAATACAATACCCCCAGCAAAAGATAAAAACAGGACAGGCAATAGTTAAGATAGCATTACTGTGAAAACCTTACCACATTGCACATATGGGGCTATTTTTTGTTCCTAGTATTATCTGACATAAATCCAAAATAATTCCAATGGAGTTACTGAGAGCAGAGCAGGTCGCGTTATATGTACTAACTATACATTTAAATGCCTGTTATAATAACGTCATATTACATATGTTCTGTTACAATAGTTCATTAAAATCCTGGAGATTTTACCATCTGGTACATTCCATATCTGAATTGCATTAATAACAACTAGTTCTTGTAGCATGTTTTTTATCCGTGGACCTCATACTGATTCACAAAGAGGAAAGGCAACTGCTTAAAGGATGAGGAAACAGAGGCACAGGGAGCTGAAATTACCTAGGTCAATAGCATGCAGTAGCAGAGCTAAGAGTAAAGTCACTTCATCTCATTCAGAAGATTGCTCACAGATTTGGACTATGATATTCTAATACTGTGGAAAGCATTGTTTCATTGTTCAGTATAATCTTTTTCTACATAACTCTGAAATAGAGATTCTTTGGTTTTATTTTCCTACTTTGCCCCTTTGTCATTTAGAAGTTTGACCTTGGGTTAGTACTAGTTTTGGAATGTCTTAAATTTTTAGTTAGGGAAGACATCACTGTACTCTGCACAAGATTCTTCGTAGGGCACTACGGATGCCAAATTGCCTCTGCTTGCTTTTAGCCCAGAATTAAAAGTGCCAAGGGAGTGAAAGGCAGAGTTCTCAAAGCTGCCCAGAAGCAGGATTTATTAGCTTGGGAGCAACACCTTGTGAACCTGGCAGTACAGCTTCTTGCTCTTAGCTGGTAAATCCACTACTGCTATCAAAGCTTAGTATTAGAGCTTTTTCTCTATCACACAGAAGTGATGTTGAAGAAATATGTGTGATCTGCTTCTTCAAAAGAAGAAAATTGCTTCCAGATCAGCTATTGTTTGATATCATAAAGATGAAGATTTGCTGCTCTTAGAATAAAACAGCAATACTGAAACCACACACTGTGGATAAAAAATGCTTTTTATCTCGCCTAGTATTCAGAATTTCATGTCTGAAACAATGTAATGCTCCTTTTTTAAAAATTATTTTTCTTTTAAATAAAAACAGTTTCTTTTCATTTACTAAATCCTTGCCCTGCCTCCTTGTGGCCAATAGGTTATTGGCTGCCACATAGCAGAGGTTTTTCACAGTTAATTTTGTTAATCTACTTAAATACCAGTGGATTGTTTTCAGTAAAACAGCTGTGCTTGGTTTATTCTTGCAGCCTGAATGAAAAAATATGTGTTGGCCTTCCATTATAAAAGTCTTACAGTGCTTAGCCTGATTATCACTTTGCCTGAAAGCAAGTGGTTTTAAAGCAACCCTTACAAACACGAAGTGAAATAATGTCATCCTCAACTAACCTGGATTGCTCCATTATTAAAATAAGCATTAAATATTCTAATAAGACATGTTACTTTCTTCAAGGCATGTCCATAGTAGATCCTTCCCCAGGGGTAGGATCGAGCTGTAGTAAGGGGGCTTACCAAGTAGCCACCTACCCACAGGGTATTCAGAGTTTTCATGTGTATGCTCTTAGCCTGCCATTTGATGCTAAAAAAAAAAGTTGCTACCTTAAACTGCCCTGACTTCAGCATCTCGAGGGACCAGGCACAATCACATTGGGTTATGTGCCTGTATCTGTATTGATACTGTTTAGATCTGCAGAAGGTAAATTTACTGACAAAGAGTTAAACGATGTCTGTACCCTGTCACAGAATTTGCAAAAGGCTGTGGAGTCCTTATTAAAAAACAGAATTTGCCATTTAGAAGATACACATGCAAGATACAAAATTAACTTCAATGTCCCTTTTCACTGTAGAAATTTTCCATAGCTGCTACCACTGCCCAGAGTCCTCTCTGCAGCACTGCAACTTCAGTATTGACCCCTGATAATTTCTGTTGTCCACAGCAATTTTAGGACTTTTTAAACAACAAAATACTTCGATAGGTACAGCCACAAAGATTAAGAATTTGAGTTCCTTGTCACAGTTTGTGTGCTCCCCATTCTCCGTGTTCACAGTTTTATCAGAGACACTAAGGGTTGATAGACTGTAGAGCCTGGCTCTTCCTCCCTACCCCTGAGGTGGTTAATCTAAGCATTTATTGGCAGAACACTGGAAAAAGCTGGCTTCATCTCCCACTCTGTGGTGGAACATGAATCTTCAAGATTGAAAATCTGGCATTTTTCACCCACACTAAATCAATACTATAAAGAGGGAAAAAAGCCCTGTTGATTTTTTTTTAGCACTAATTATCTTAGTGTGGGCTTTAGTAATGTATGCAATGCTTCTCATGACTGTTAGCAGAGCTCTCCATACACAGTCCAAAACATGTAGAGCACGAATAGTCGTTCAGAGGAAAGTTTTGCAAGACATGGTATTGTAAAGCTGAAACATCTGTTTCTCCTGTTATAGCTAAGTAATGCAATAAGCTTTTGTTAAGAAAGTTAACTTTCCCTTCATTTTACTAGTTCCTGCTATTTACTTTCTATATGCAAATTTTGAATAAACAGAAAAATAAGTGAATTATTGAAAAATCATCCTCGAATTTTCTGTAAGATAGAAAGATCTGATTAAACCCTAGCTATATCAATTTGTATTTGAAACAGTTGATGTACGAGACATTTGACACATAATAAAGTACTAATATAGGTATACATTATATTCTATTTTCATTACTTTAAATAGTTGCTTCTAAATTTATTTGACTATATTAAGTTAAATATATGCATTTACTTTATTTTTGGAAGAAGATATTTCCACTCTAGGTGCAACTAGTACATGAAGCTACATTAAAATAGCTGTGAAGGATAATTATATAACTCCATTTATGTGACACATCTTCTGTTGGTAGCAGAAGATTTCACAAATCATTCACAAATTTGATAAGCATTTCATAGAAAACAATAATATCATATATACACATTTTGCA
This sequence comes from Picathartes gymnocephalus, assembly GCA_013390045.1. Lineage (NCBI taxonomy): Eukaryota > Metazoa > Chordata > Aves > Passeriformes > Picathartidae > Picathartes > Picathartes gymnocephalus. The sequence continues at coordinate 335,920 of WEKY01044885.1, read as the reverse complement.
GTTGCGTGTGTGTGAAGCAGTTTGCCTGCTGCTGAAGCAGAGGCACAGCTGAGGTGGAGCATGGCAGCTGCTCACAAACAGCTGTGGGACATGACCAAACACTATCATGTCAGAATTGTATGTGAGGTGAAGGGGATGATCTGTGTGATGAACCACACGATGATCCTGGATTTTGACATCTGCTGCTGCAGTAGCCCTGAACAAGCCATCTTGGCAGAGACATACGTGGTCTGATGAGATAGAAGGCCACAACATCATCCATACCGGAGAATGAAGCTCTGCTCTTTTTGCCCCTTTACCCTCGCTTTCCCTCTCTGCTTCTGACAATCACGCAAAGTGTAATTTACAGCACTATTTACATCTATTTACATTTACTAATTATATTCCATTGAAACTGCCAAGGAAAATTTGTCAGAAGAATGTAATTACTCAAAGCTGGAATTTGGCCAGCAGTGAAATTAGTTCTCTTCCATTTTGAAAAAAAGCACTATGGGATAGTATGGAGCTGAGGGTTTCAAGTGACAGCTGGCAACCAAGTCAAGTCCTTGAGTTACTGCCAGAGGCCTGCCTGGTGCTTGGTATGTGCAGGTGGACTTTGCGGAGGCATTCAGGCTGTCTGGAGCTCCAGGTTACTCAGGATCTGGCCTTCAGAGCCATACCAGGTCTCCTCTGGAGGTGGGGCAGTCTGGTGGTCCATGGCTATGGCGGGCTGGAACGTGTCTACTGGCTCTGGGATTTGCTCTGTGGTTTCTCCTTGCAATTGAAGGTGGGATGTCCTGTCTGGGGTCCATGATTCAAATTGGAGGGCTGGCACTGGCAGGATCTCCCCTGGGCAGCGGCATTAGTGGAAAATGGGGAGCTAAGTAAGCCAGAGCTGCCCCTCTGTTGACCCCCCATTTCTTGGTTACAGCGCCGAGATCACTTTGGGGAGGAGGTCATCTAGTGTTAGTTTTTATAACCTCCAGTTTGCTCCATAGCCCAGCTTGGATCAAAATGACAAATATATATTTGCACCAGTTAGGGTGACATTCTAATTTTTGTCTCATCTGGTCTTCTAAATGCATAATATAGTTGCTCCAATTAAGATCTCTTCATCAGTTGACCTGTAGGTTTACACATATCACTGTTGTGTGCAAAAAGTCCTGCATTAGCACACGCACAGCCAGGAAATCAGGCATCTGCATGTCTGGCTTGGGCATGGAGGTATTTTCTTGAAAGGGAAATGGATGTACTTTGGCGCACAATATTTAAATGAAAATTTAGAATCAATTTTCACAATGGTGCCCCTAGTAATCACAGCAAGTCAATGGTCCCTCTTTTAAATGTCATGGAGAACCTAGAATGTTTAAATTCCCAGTATTTCTAAGCACAACCATTACATTTACCGCATAATTTCTTATATTACCAGCATTTTCCCTGTCTGGTTGGGCTTTTTGTATACAGAGATTGCACAGCCTTCTAAGAGAAGCTCACAGGCTGAAGTGCCATGCTTGTAAACATGAAAGTCATTTAGGAGACAGGATAAAATTCAGCATTTAATCTACTCTGCCTGAAATTTGAAATGAGCATATGATTTATTCTATATAGTCCTTTTCTGTGCAATATTCTTAGATATGATACATACTATTTGTCATAACCATAAATGTTATCATTATTTTTTCATGTCAGTTCTGCAAAAGAAAGGCTCATTGCTACAATATGAATTGTCATCATATGTTTTGTGTTCAAATCCTTTTGTTTTCCTCAGATTTCTTATTACATTTTATTAGATCTGTCTCTTCTACTAGGAGAGAGAGTTATGAAGGCTGTCTTTAAACAGTAGGTTGCTCACTGAGCAGCGTTGTATTGAACTTTGAAGATGTTACACAACCTTTATTTTAATAAAGCCTCATATAAGTGTATAGCTATATAATTTTAGATATGTCACAGTATTCAGGCCTGTGCAGCAACTGTGGTCTAAAGAAGGCAGTGTGGTTTAGCAATTTGAATGAAGGACTGATTAAGAGTTCCAGGGCTCTGCAAAAGACTTGCTGTAAATCCTTGGAAGAGTTACGTGTCTTCTTTGTATCTCAATTTATCTGTCCATAAATTGGAGCTGCTATTAATGTGTTGCATATAAACCATGAGAAGTCTGTTAGAGATCAGAACAGAACCTGGGAGGCCTTTTTCCCAGGCTTTTCATATAACCTCAGGCCAGTTGTGTTTCTTTGGGGGCTTTGCAAACTCATTGAAGTGCTTCTGCTTGAAGTTGAGAGGTCTTGTCTGTAAAAATATGGTTTACACTAAAATTCTCTGACTTAGCTGTATCTTCTGGTTTGGAGGAAGCCTGAGCCAGAGGAGTGAAGTGGACACTGAAATAAAGCCTTAGAATATAAATAAATCCAAAACAGTCCTTCTAATAACAGCAATTCTTTGTCTCCTGACTTTGTGGCCTAACGTCTGAGGCTCAAGGGGATATAAATACAACACTCTGTGCAATGACTAATTACTCAAAATTCTGTGCATCAGCAGAAGTGGGACTTGTGGTTGACTCTAATATTATCAAATGCCTTTGCTATTTAATAATCTTGTAGCCGTACATTATTTAGCATGCCGTTTGCACAAAGAACAGTGATTTTATTTCAGCTATCTCTCAACAAAGTAAAAATGCAGCTGGTAGTAAATGAAGCATTTGGCAGACAATGTGTCTGATGTACAGTTCCCTAACTTGCTAAGAAAAGAAAAATGTTGGCTGTTTAACCTTTTCCTACCCAAGGATGTAGCAAGGAGTAAACCTTTGTGGTTATCTTTTTATCTTTTTCTTTTTCTTTTTTTCTTTTTCTTTTTCTTTTTCTTTTTCTTTTTCTTTTTCTTTTTCTTTTTCTTTTTCTTTTTCTTTTTCTTTTTCTTTTTCTTTTTCTTTTCTCTTTTTTTCATTTTCTTTTCTCTTTTATCCCCCTCTTCTTTCTCTTTTTTCTTTTTCAGTTCTTCTTTTTTTTTTCCTCATCTTCCCTTTCATTTTCAAGGAAAGAGAAGTTACTACCGGGCAAACATCTTATTTATCAGTGGTGTTTATTCACACACACCAACACAGAGTAATTATGCCCAGCGCTCCCATTAACATCCCATAAAACGACAGCATAATAGCTTCCTTTCTTTAACATGCAACCCAAATAAGTTAATAAATAAGTTTAGTTCCAGTCATAGCCCACTTTCTGACTTATCCTTCTGCATTCCCTCTTTTACAAATATGGAATCCATTGAATTTTGGAACAGAAAAACCATGAGGAATAGGTTAATTTGCCAGGCACTCCAATCAGTGATCAGCACTGTAAGTCTAAATAAAGCTGCATCTATTATGTTCTGAAGTTCAACTGAACTGTGAGAGGGCACATGACTGAAATCACTGCATGTGAGTTGACTCACAGTTAAGTCTAGATGGGACTTGCTTAGTTCCTCATGAGTTTCTGCTTCTGATTCAGGCCTTCTGAAGACACTTCAGTTTGTTCAGGCTTGGTCAGTGGCCTAGGGCTATGCAGGTATCCATTGACAAGAGGGATTGGGAGAGTGGCACCCCTCTGCATTGGCAGTCAGCTGAGAAAATGTGGAGCAAGCTGGATGCACCCTCTTTCCCCTTGGAGAGCAGAAAGCTGTATTATCCCTCTTGTACAAATTGGAAAAGTGGAACAAAAATGTTAGTGACTGGATGCAGTGAAGCACAAGCTAAAAATGTTCTGCTCCAAGTTATATAGGGAGTTGGAGTGATGCAGCTGAAAATGAGGCACAGGCATATATTGTCCCATGCTGCTCTCTTAACTTCTAGAAAACATTGTCATGGAAGGAAACACTGTCTATCTGCCTAGTAACTGTCTATTTTAATCTGTAAGAACAAACAGTGTAAACAAAACGAGCAAACAGAAGCAGGCTTGTACAGAACAATTTGCAGTCTTGTTTTCCAGTGGAAGATTCCATGGACCACCCAGGCTTTGCTCTAGTCCTTTTCTCAACCATGGAGCATCTAATTAAATCCCTTTCCATTCCTGACTCTAAGTGGAAGAGAGCCTACAGTCCTGTACAGTTTCTTTCCAGATGGAAATGCATAATTTAACAGATACAGCTGACAGAGAGAAGTGGGCCCAAAGTAGTATTAGCATTTGCCACAAATTGCATTAAATTACAAGGGGTACTTAATGAAGACATATTATAAAAAGAAGTTTAAAGCCAGTATTTCGTTTTTAAGCCCCTTCTAAGATTGTAGAGTGCCAGGCAACAAAAAACTCACAGTAAAACTACTTTAGTGATACCAAGAGTTGTTTGGTTTTGCAACACATGATCAGTAACACATCATGGCATTGTGTCCCATTGTGTCCTACAGCTTTAGTCCATATACATGTGTATATATACAAAAAGTTGTTAAGCATCTTCCATTATTTACAACATGAGGAAAGTACTATTTACAATGCTGTTTTGTAGATAGGAACAAAGCATGCAGAAACTGGCTTGTCAGTGGCAAGTGAACCAGTTTCCCTTGTTTAACCATGACTTGTTCTCTATGATTGTCTTAGAAAAAATAGGAGTGGAAGAAAATTTTTGTCAGGCTACCAGCTGTCTCATTTTTAGAATTGGGCATCATTGTAAATATCCACATAAAGGAGAAAGTACATAGCAATGCAGAGTTGCTTTGCACTGGACGCTCCTTGAAGAGGCTGTAGGGAGTTTGTGGAAATATGCTATGAGAACAGGTGCTTTGGCTCCACTGCCGGCGTACTGAGAAATATTCCAGTTTGGAAATTAACCCAGCTGATTATTATTCTGGACATAGAAAGGTAAGGATGCTAACAGCATGTAAGTAGCAACTCATATGTTTTGTCTGAGGGCCAGAACACATGAATGATACCACATCCAACATCTGCACCTGAGAGTACATTCTGATGAGGTCTAGAGAGGCTGAGTTCAGAAATATCTTTGTGCCGTCTACTTCTGGGATGCTTTAGTAAATGAAACAATGGTATAATTTATGCAGGTTGAGAGCAGAGTAGGAAATTACTTTTATTGCTTCTCTTGGGCTAACTATGGCCTGCAACACAAGTCAAAATCATTGCAGCAAAACATGCTGTATCCCCTTTTTTGATTTGCTCTCCTCCTCTGGACTTTATAATGAGTCCAGCTCAGGGTCTCCTCCAAGAGGATGCTCAGTCCTGGTATGTAGCTCACCCTGTGTTGGAGCAGATCCTGGACTGCGGATGCATGCACACGAGGAGTGCCAGTTATAAAGGTAGATAGCACTCAAGGATATCTGAGTTAGAGAAAGGATGAAGAGGAAGAAAGACCAACGGTGTGCAGCCATCCTTTCTAATGAAATTTCTGCATTTAAAAATAGCTAGTGGAAGCTGGCGCTTCTGGCACATCCAGAGCGTCACCTTCCCAAGTATCTTTTTCTGGCCTGAGCTGTAGGAAGTTGCAAATGCAATCCGCTGTGTAATAGTGCAGCATATTCTTGGCCAAACTCCCCATCATTTTTTTCCTCTTCATGGTTAGCTAACAAATTTCATATGCTTCCCTTTCTTCTTTAAAACTATTCTCTGTAGAACCAGGTATCATCCAGGCTGCTGTAGAACATAACTTATTCTTCTCCGTTTCTTCACATCAGTTCTGGCTGTGGTGAGAGAGAAGGCAAATCATGTTCTGGAGCCCCTCACCTGCCTAGTTGCCCAGAAATGCCAATTGCAGTAATGATGATATTGAACCATATCAGATTTCATTATTTCCCTCAACAGTTTTCAATGCCAAGTAGTTTTGGTCACTACTGAAACCAGAAAGGTTTGAGTTGGATCAGTGATATTGCATAATTAGGTTTTCAAAAGAACAAGAACAGAGAAATGAGAATAGTGGGGAAATCAGGCTTCTTGCTTTTGCAAATTATAACCGCAGAAAATGCCAGAAGTTGTATTTCTTATCAAGAATAAAGGAGTTAATCTTTAGTAGGCTGTCCCTTGCATAGAATATATTTTACAACTTATATTAGAGAAATGGAAGGGAACTAAAACTGCAAGTTTTGGTGATTGATAGCATTAACCTATAGGAATGTCTTTAATAGCAAGTTTACAATTGAGTGTACTGATTTTGTCACTTTTCTCAGGTTTTTCTTTTGTGTCTATGTGTTTGAAGGTAGACATACAGACATAAAACCAGCTATTCTAGAACAAGTCATCTGTAGAAAAGCAGATTCCTAGGAATTCTGGCTGCAATGTTTGTCAGCTGCCCAAATGTCTATAAGGAGTATTTGTTTTATTCATTTCAACACACAAATAGACACAGAAATAAGGGAAACCTTTCTCACAGGAAAAAGATGAGGAAATTCTCTGGAAGTTTGTGCCTCATTGCTGGTATCTGTGATTTTGTTACTGAAATCATTAAGCAGGCAGTGTGTTGCTCGGAAAGATCCATTTTACAGAGAATCTTACAGAGAAGGCCTTTCTGTCAGAAGCAGTGCTTTGGTGGTCACCTGCTGCTGAAGACCATGAGTGAGGTGTGGGAGCCCTGCTTGCTGCTACCTGCCCCACAGGTTAAGGATGAGTGGGTAGCAGACAACAATACTGTTAAGCAGAGCAGCAGCTCTGGCTTGTAAGTCACATTTAACTGAAATTCAAGAGAGGAGATACAGCTTGAGTAGTCATCGAAACGATTACACAAACTCTGTTGGAAAAAGAATGCAGGGAGCTGGCAAGAGGACAAAGCTGGGGAGAGCTCAGACAAAAAACCTCCTGAAGTTTGGTGGGTTTTTTTTCCCTTCCAGGATGTGTAGTTCAGAGGTAGGCAGAAGCAGTGGCCAGCCAACAAAGGCTAGATGCTGTGGTTTTGAAAGAGGCACTCGAGCATATGGAGCTTTCGTGCAAAAAAAGAATGTTTTTTTGATCAATTCCAGGCGAGATGGCAGTTGTGTCATTCTGAGTGCTTCTCGTCAGATTAGATGGGATCACTAAGAGTCCCTTGGCATTTTCAGTCTGAAAGAAAAAACCACATGTGGCTAGTAAAATTGCCCAGCACAGAGATTCCCTTCTTCTTACTTAACTGTTAGATTATGGGGTCCTGAAGCCATGTCAGCCTCACATGTGATACTGGGTGACACAGTTAGTGACAATCTAGCCACTTCTCTCCTGGTTGGGAAGGGAAACCCACTGCCAGAATTTCCAGTGTACTATCAAAATGCTGTGATGTATTTTGGGCAGAGCTTTGGCTGTAGTTTCATTTTGTCATTAAATGGTATTTGTGAATTAGCACATAAGGATAAGTTTTGTTGCACAATTGGCACAAGTGTGACATGAATAATGAAAGGAGTGAAGTACTGCTCAAGGAAATGAGATAAGTGAAGATTTTGATTAGAGTAGGAGAGTTGCTGCATATTGTTGAGGCTTGATAAACCAGTTTGAGAAGTACAAATCAACCTTATGAGGAGCTGCTATATTTAGCACAAGGCTCCAACCACGACTCTTGATTCTCTGCAAGTTCAAATTTTGGGAAAGGTGGATACAGCTCCTGTAGGATGTTCAACTGGAAGTCCATCCTCTGTCTATTAGCAGTGATATCTGCGTGCTTCCCTGTTGTTGACACATCGTGGTTTATAACTTTGCAAGAGTGCCACTGGAGAGTTTTGTGTTCAGATGAAGTGTAATGAGAATTTTCCAGTGCTGCATTTTGTATGTTGTCATTTTTTATATGCACTGCAGGGGGAAAAAATGTGTGGAGGCTTTCTTCTGCTGTTTTTGTGTTTCTGTGTGAGGTATGAACTTCCAGATCAAATGAAAGGAGGTCACAGATCAAAGCTCAAGTGTGGACCAGGGAAGAAGCAGGTAATGAAGGCAAAAGTGAGCTCAGTCTTAAACAGAAAATTTACACAGAAGTGAATCCCAAACTGAAAAATTCCATGCCGAAATATCTATTGCCCTGGTAGCGTAGCAATCAGAGTATTGCTCGGTTGACAGGAATCTCACAGGTTCAGCAACGTGGATCCATTGTTTTCAGAATGCTATATGGAGTTCCTGGTTCAGTGCTCTTACTCCATTGTGTAAAAAAGAAATAAATTTGTCACCTCTCATTAATGCTATCTGGAGTTGAAAGGAGTTTATATGAGCATCATCACACTGAGTTGTTTCGATGATTCAGAAAACAGAGTACTCCCTGTGGGTGAACACTTTGTTGGCTTTCTGGGGTTAGACTAACAGTCTACTACACAGAATAACTTTGTTCCCCAGTGCTGAGCAGCATGCTGGGATATTATTATCCAGGAGAATGTAGCTCTCCTGTGATCTTCCCAGACTTCTTCAGTGTGCACTAAGAGAAAGCCATCACCTCACAGACACCTTGCAGTATTTTGCTTGTAAACAGTGAGGTGGGAGCTCCCCTGTTCTGATCCTGACTGAGAGTCCAGCAGAGCTGTGGAGGTCTGCTTCCTTATTTTGCATATCTCAGTTTTAGAGTTCCCAAGCTGTGCCTCACTTTCAAAGGATGGGTAGCTCATGTGACTCCTGTTAGCCCATAAAAGATCTGGAGCTTTGGATTCAGCCCATAGATATCTCAAAGTGGGTGTTCTTAACATCCTTGATCTTAAGTTGGGTTAATTTCCCATCATGTGAAATGAGAGCACTATTACCTGCCTTCAAAGCAGATGCTGTATATGTGCTTTGAAATGTAAAGCAGATACTTTCATCTGTACTTTTTAGATGACATACAAATTAAAAATTGCAGAGTTGTGAATGTTGTATGTTTTATTTCCAACATTCACCACAAACCAACATTTCAGGGGAATTCATGCATCTGTAATGCTTGTCACTGATCTTTTTAGAAACAGTGCATAACTTAATGTAGTAGGATGTTTCAGAAAGGAAAGAAATTGCCTGCAGAAGGCCTTGTATTGAGATTAATCTCTCAGGAATGCAGGGGGTTAACGGTCAGGCTGATTAATCACTGTTAATGACCCGTCAGGAAATCTGTCAGGAAGTGGGTAAAAATTCCTGATGGCTGATGTGAAGCATTGTGTGGTATGCTTTGGTTTTGATGTTTTCCAACTGATAGTCTACACTGGGTGTAGTTTAGTTACCTCTAGCTTCTCAGGACATGTGAAGGACCAGATGATATGATCACCTTGTTCAACTTGAGTAAGTGAACAAGAAACTTTCCCCATTCAGGGCTGTGCAAGTACATTGCAACATAAATGCAAGTAAGTCAGGGATTGCTCCTTTCCACAGCTTCCCAGAACAGAGTCTGGTAAAGATGCAGAAAGGAAGAGTGATCATTCCCTCATTCCTCTAGACTGAGCCCACAGGGTACAGGGGAAGGAGTGGAACAGACAGCTTTTTCCTGTGTGAAGAAGGAGCCAGAGTATTAAGACTTGGGTACACAACTAAGTTAATGAATTGCCTGGTGTTGACTGAGGGTGAGGCTTCACAGTTGGCTCAAGCTGATCCACGATCATGCTGAAAGGAGTGTTTCTAACCTCTTTCTCCTTTGCTGTGGACTAGCTATCGTGTGGTAATACAGCAACTTGCTGATCTGGGTGGAAACTATTGTTTCTTGGTCAGTGTTGGCTGGCCCAGTTGTCAGAAGGATCAGAGAACTGATCTGCCTCACTGCTTGGCCACACAAGTGCTAAGTCTGATGTAGGGGAGGGTGTGGAAACATGAGACAAGGATAAAAACATGAGTGGGGACTGAGCCTTTCAGCAGTAGCATAACCATGTATTGGCTTAAGCCTGTTATGAAACTGCAGTCTGAATCACTGGAATTGAGTGCACTGTCAACCTACAGGGAATACAAATTAAAATGTGTTAGCTTACACTTCCTGCCGTTGTTAAACATTGGCTGAGCCCAGCCATTCTGCATGTGGCTGAGAGGAAGGAGGTACGGTGGGGCAGCATCCTAACAGTTGCCCATGACTTGGCCTGGATTGTGCAAACTGCATCAGACAGCACTGAGGGGCTTGTGGGGAAGGCAGAGGGGAAAAAGAAAGGAAGAGACGAGCACCACTGCTATGATTCTCTCTATGTAATTTCCTTTGGCTTAGGGTAACATCTACTCTTTCTTCGTGACAAGACTGCAGAACCACTCAGTTACCAGAGGACAGATTAAGCACAGTGATAGATTTGGGGATCCAGACGCTAAGCCTCTGGGGTACAGTGTGCTTTTCCTAGTTCTTCTCCTTTATTTTCAACCCAAGTAGCTTTGCAGTGCTGTCTATGCAGTACCAAAAGCCTAATTTAGACCTATCAAGGCAAGCCCTGCTATTTGATTCAAGTTCATTTGGTTCTTATTGTGAAATTTGGTAGTTCCCAGCTAAGGACTTTGTATCATTTTGTTCTGGCTCAAAATTCCATGCAAAGATACAGGAATAACTGTGATAGTGGGAAATCTCTTTGTAGTTTTCAAATATTTCATGTTTTAGAGGTTTGTAACAAAAGGTCTCCTCCTTTAAGCACAGCTGTGCAGAGCCACACCAGTATCTGCAGGGTGCCCTACAAAGACAGCAATGCTTCCACACAGGAACAGCAACACCAGACACTGTGGGAATAGTCACCCTCATTAGGCTTTGATTTTAGGAAACAGTTTGAAGATAGTCAAATTAGTTTAATTTCAGGAGAGTTTCAAGATAGTGGAGCTAGTTTAATTTAAAGATTGTCTTGATTTAAACCACCAAAATATCTTCCCAGTGAAACATGAAGAAATATGTGGGGAGGAAAATATTAACCTTCCAGAAAATAATTTTTAAAAGTATCCACAGGCAAATAAATACAGAAATTAAAAAAACAAAAAAAAAAAAACAAAAAAAAAACCAAAAAAACCAAACCAGCCAGGAACATTTCCAGAAATAAATCAGTCTCCATCACATAGGGGATAAATATGCGTTCTGTCAGGAAGAAGGAAATCATAAAAAACCAAAAGCTGCATAACTGATTCAACCACTGTGAGTGGGGTTTTCATAGCAAAGTTTTGGTAGTGGGGGACTACAAGAGTGGCTTCTGTGAGAAACTGCTGGAAGTTTCCCCCATGTCTGATAGAACCAATGTTCCAAGAGGGACCCACCACTGGCCAAGGCTGAGCCCTTCAGCGATGGTGGTAGCACCTCTGGGATAATGCAGTGAAGAAGGGGTAAAAATACTGCTGTGCCACAACAGCTAGAGAGCAGGTGAGAATATGTGACAGAAGCAATTGTGCAGATACCAAGGGCAGTGCAGAAGGAGGGGCAGGAGGTGCTCCAGTCCATGGAGCTGAGATTCCTCTGCAGCCCATGGTGAGGCAGCTATGCCCCTGCAGCCCATGGAAGCCAATGGGGATGCAGAGATCCACCTGCAGCCTGTGGAGGAGCCCCACGCTACAGCAAGTGAATGCCCAAAGGAGGCTGTGACCCATGAGAAGCCTGTGCTGGAGCAGGGTCCTGGCAGGACCTGTGGAGCAAGGAGCCCATGCTATAGCAGGTTTGCTGACAGAATCTGTGACCCCATGAGGGACCCACACTGGAGCAGCTTGTTCCCAAAGGACTGAACCATGTGGAAGGGACCCACTCTGGAGCAGTTCATAAAGAACTGTAGCCTGTGGGAAGGACTCACGTTGGAGAATTTCATGGAGGGCTGTCTCCTGTGGCAGGGACCACATGCAGGAGCAGGGGAAGAGTGTGAGGAGTCTTCCTCCTGAAGAGGAAGGAGCAGCAGAGAAAACATGTGGTGAACTGACCACAGTCCCCATCCTCTGTCACCCTGCGCTGCTGTGTGAGGAGGAGGTAGAGAAATTGGAAGTGAAATTAACCTTGGGAAGAATAGAGGGGGAAAGGTGTTTCAAGATTTGCTTTTATTTCTCATTATCCTATCTGATTGGTAATAAGTTAATTTCCCCAAGTCAGGTCTGTTTGCCTGTGATGGTGATTTCTCCCTGCCTTTATTCCAATCCACAAGCCTTTTGTTCTGTTTTCTCTCCCTTTTTCAGCTGAACAGGGGGGTGGCAGAGTGGCTTTGGTGGGCACCTGGTGTCCATCCAGGGTCACCCCACCACACACTGTCACCAAAGGATATTTTACTCCCTGAGTATTTCAGCTGAAATTATCCCTTAGCTGAGATATAGACCCTAATGGCACAAGACTATCTGAATATATCCGAAGGCTGAAAATGTTTCTCCAGTTCCACTAGCAACCTTTCATCAAAGCATAGCCCAGGGATTCTTGTAGGGAGACATAGGCTTTTCCCACTTGTGAGCAATGGGTAGTGAGTGCCTTTGCTGACAGCTATTTTTGTGTTACATAGGGCTAATTTGCAGTTCGGGTACAGAGTAGGCAGAGGTACAGTGAGGAATGTTGAGCAGATGTGACAGAGCGATAACATCCTTAGCATAATCCAGTATCACGCAGTTGTGGAGTGCTATAAATACAACAGGAATTCTCCAAGGCCCAATTCCTTCGACAGAGTTGGGCATCTCTGCATTGCCATGGATGTAGACTGCACTATATCACTGTAATCCTCAGGCTTCATTTATTTGTGCACTTCTGTGAATGCTCCTTGCAGACTGTGAGAATCATTGTGAGCAATATTATTAGTTCTATATCATAAGGTAATTTTTGACAGCTTTTGGATTGATGTTTTGATTTATTCACTACATGAAGAATTCATCATTACAGGCAAAACATTTCTCTTGTACTGCTGTACAACATCCTTTTCAGGTGTTTCTTTGGGCCTTGGTAACATGCTCTTACAATGTATTTAATGGAATGAATCCATGTTAATAGCCAGACTGCGCAAGGACTGTGACTTCTTAAAAATCATCTGAGAAAAGTTTCCTGAGGTTCAGTAACAATGTCAGGTTTCAGGAGCCGGAGCCCTGTCATATTCTTCCATGGTTGCTGTTGCTCTTGCCCAGGAGGACAGGCTGGGAGGGCAAAGGCTGAGCAAAAGATTGCCCTGGAACAAGGCAGTGCAACTGCTGCCACTCAGTGAACTGTAGCTTTTGGCCTCTTCGCTTCCAAATTTTTTTGGTGAGCGAGTCATCTTGTTGTATAAGTGAAATGCATCCTAATAGTCTGTGCATGATGGATTGAAAAAGGCTTTACATGCTGGAAAGGCTGTTGAACAATATAGTTTCCACTTACAAAGCACTTTCCTTAAAAAGCTTCTCAGGGCATCATCGTATAAAAATAGTTATACTAAAGTTGTGAACCAGCTTCTGACAAATCAGGACTAACAAAAGCTAAGGTATAAATAGAAGTGTTTTCATGGGTTTTCTCTTCTCTAGAGGCACAGAATCTCAATCAGAGCTGGATTGTAAGAAACAAAAATGCCCTTTTCCAGACACACAGGAAAACAAGGACCTTACAGACTACTGGCACAGAATATAAATAGGTTTTCAAAACTGCTTCAAAACCATAAAAATTAGTCAAAACCATGACATTTGTATTTAAGAATGAGCCACACCATATCAGACAGTTTTTAAATCAAATTCTTTATTTTATTTCAAACAAACTAGTATCTCCTGCTTTACAGAAAGTTTAAATACATTATACTTTCATAATTATGGAATTAATTTTCTCCAGGCACTCAAGGATATGAGGATTATCTCAAAGTCTGCAGTGTATTAGAATTCCCAGAAGACAAATGCTGAAGAATGTAAAATATTACATACTCTGTATTTATATTTTGTCAGCAGCAAAAAATAAATAAAAAAAATTTGTCACCTGACAAAATATAAATACCTATTATATTATTTATATTTTGTCTCAATGCACCTTACTGGTCATTTTCAAATTAATTTTTTTTGTGAAGTAGGTTAGAATTATTTTTCTTAGAGCAGGTTTTGAAACAGCTAAATGTAAATCTGCTATTTGCTATTCCAGTGTTTGTGTAATCCTGATTTTACTCTGAGCCTGTTCCTTCTAGTGCTCTGTGCCAACCATTTCTGAATCCACCAAACCCCAATGTAGTTTAATCCATAATACCAAAGAAGGAAGGTCTGTTTCTGCAAGCTAGAAATAGTTCTTACAGCAGTTAACCTTGCAGCTGAACCAGTTCTGCTATTGCTCTTTTAGTCATGTTTGACCAGTCGTGTCTGCACAGACCAGAAGCAAGGCTGAGCAGGGTATCTGCATAATCAATCTGATGCATGGTGCTGTTCTCAGTGCAGCAGCTCCTGTATTGAAAACACCCCCCTCACAAAACATTCCCTTACCAACAACTGAATGTATGATACCCTTCAGGTCTGTAATAGCTGGGCTTTGCAGATACTGACCGATTCAATCTATGCACGGGAAGTGAGGATTTCAGCAAAAGTTTACTGCTATCAAATCCTTTTGTATATTCTCCAATCATCCTGTAATCTTTTCTCTTGCAAAAAAAATGCTAGGGGCCCTTTTTCCATAATGGATGGGAGTCTGCTGTTCTCTCTCTTTTCTGCTTAGCCACTTATCGTTGTTCAGTCGTGCTAAAAGGGAGATCTCCAGCCATCTCACAACCTCAAAGCGTCACTCATGAGCAGAGAGCCACAGTACCATTGCAGGGAGAACATACATTCCATCTCACTGGCACACAGACTAAGACCTGGGTGAGATGTGGTTAGCCTTTTTTTGTTCCTGTAGCCAGCAGTGCAGCAATTA